>JAYKKI010000014.1:41255000-41567500 GCA_039881145.1 Druceiella hillmani
TCCGTTTAGGTTTTCAGAACTAAACATCCTGTACGTCTGCAAAAGCGTTTTCATACTATAAAAAACATTTTATTTTAAAGATTTAAACGTTTAATGGAAAACAAAATTCTCATTACTTGTATTTTTATCATTTGGCACTCTTATATTCACCACACCCGAGACTTTACAATTTATACCGTTTGGTTTTAAATTTATTTTTGAGAACTAACTATCACCTATTTAAAGAACAAAATATGGATAAATCAAAGTAGTAGAATTTTATTGGAAGAAAATATAACTTTCTTTTTTTCCTTTTTCATTTATTTTAATTGTGATCTACATTCTCATTACATAGTGCGGAATTATTCGCTTTCCTAATATACTTTTTTAAAGGTCAAATCAAGCAAAATCAAGGAAAGCATTGATATCGTAAATAGTCGTCTTCATTTATTTATGGCCACATTGCGTTTTGTAATGTGGAAATAGGTCTAATAGTTAATAATATTATCTGAACATGTAATATTTACAGAGGATGAGACTGTATTCCCTCTTTATTTTATCCGGTTCCCTTGTTTATCTAATACTTGTTTCGTTGCAATGTACATGTGATGTTTGTTAGTTGCACATTGCTTTAGTTCCGTAAACAATAATGGGTAAATTAATTATAAATAAATAAACCATTGTTTGGTTAGAACGATAGAAATAAAAGATGCTCCATACTGATCAAAAATATTGTTTGTAAAATAAACAATATTATCCAATTTTATTGATACACGAAAATTCACTAAACTTCTTGGGGGATTAGTTTTTTTTAAATATTAGTCACAGAAGTCATCAAAAATTGTCCGAAGCACACTGTACCTTTGTAATGGAAAAAAAATCACAAATCTGTTGCCTTAAGTAATTAAACATGCCGATAAGTCTACCAATACAAAGTTCATAGCACTACGGTTTCTGTTACAAATAATACGTAGCGAGAATAATTTGCTGACTGGTCGAATTTGCTCATAATATCCATAAACCAACTTCACTTACAGTTCTGGACATATAACTGCTGAGTCAGATATGGGAGCTGCCAAATGAGTTACATTACGATACAATATATATCCGCTGTACAAATATATGTTCGTTTTCCGCAATTCAAACAACTCAGCCGTTGATCAAAGTTGACCGATGACCAGTAAAGATTACTTATCTATTCTGTGCCGAATTTGTATTTAATCAAAATTGTGTTGATTATTTCCCGTAAACACAGTTTATTTATTTATTCTGCCTAAGCAAAGTACTAAAATATTCCCGAAAGAGTGCACGAAATAATTTTTGTTTTAGTATTAATATTGTACTTAGATTATAAAAAAAAAAAATGTATATATATATATATATATATATATATATATATATATATATATATATATATATATATATATATATGTAAGCTAAGAAAGAAAGTTAAAATAAATTTCTATCTTGCTAAAAGGCTGGGTATCTGTTTTAAAAAACAAAAGACACTATTCATAGCTGAACATCTTTTAAATTATTTCGAACCTGTATTCACAGTTCACAATATTTGAAATATCTTAATTTTATTCAGTCAAATCCCTGTACGCGAACTGACTAGGTACAAGTGAAATACATGGACAGTCAATTTTTTATATTATAAAGCTTTACTAATCTACAAAATAAAGCTTGATATATTCCCAGTCTTATCCGTGATGTAGTCTCACACTTTGATATATTAATTACTATCAAAATTAACGACAAGTTTTTTTATCCTTTTTATTGTGTTTGTCTCAACTGAAAGACTAATGTTATTATGTAATCTGTGGATAACGACATGATAATATATGATGAATTAACGAATATACAGGATTATGTAAAATGTAAAATATTAATTACCCTAATCGACCTCTATAATTTTAATATTATGGGCATTTACGACCTGATAGTAAAATTTAAATTGTTAAAAACAATATTAGCTAAGACTTAACAATGAAGTGTAATTATTTTATATGTATATATATATATATATATATAATGCAATTTACAGCTCACTGTTTTTAGGTACTATATTATTAGTCTTTAATGTTTCTTGCGATTAGTGCCACAAATCCATTGTCTTTTTAAGGTACGTTGTTAGGAATATAATTCGCATCAACATATCGACTTCCACTATTAATAAATTTATTCTCCCCCTAAATATCTGTAGACCCTTAGTTATTATTGACAAGAATCCTGAACATATATATATATATGTTATTATATTTTTTTAACGGAGGTTTCCTCAATGAATTCATTATGGTATCATTTGTATATCCCTTATCGTAAAGGTCTCAATGAAGTTAATTTATGATTTTTGACTTTATCGTATAGGTTGTTTTAATATTCAAATAACGATTTATTATTATTTTAATTTATTATAATTATGTTAAAATGAAATTTAAAATATATCAATTCAATATGTCATACCCAATTTTCATAATGTTTCCGTTGGAATAAATTATAGAAAAAATAATTATATTTAAAAAAACGAATGAAAAATTTTCCACAGCACATTAAATAAATGAAAGTGAAACACTTGCACACGTTTAAATATTTTTCACAGATGCACCAAGTTTATATATTAAGAAACACTAAAAAAACCTCAACATCATTACAGAACATTTCTTAAAACATTTTGGAAAATTTAATCTTTCTATTTTACTTTGTTTTTTTTATTGTTAATAATTCTTCATTACAACCTTACATATTTATTTTAAAAATGCTATAACTATGAAATTAAATCTAAATTTTAGGTTTTTAAATTTTTACCTTTCCTATTAAATTAGACTAAATTTTTCCTCTATCCGCAATTCGTTAATTGTACGTTGACTCTATAAACTTTAGATACTTCTAATGAGTTACTGAAATTGAGGCAGAGCCCAAAATATTTCAAGTTTTTACTACCTATTAATTGAAATCCCCATACGAAACGTTTTAAAATTACGTGAATATAGTTTTAAGCGCATAGAAACTACAACGGTGTTGCAGACAGGGGCGGACAGGCGGGCGGATATGACGAGGCTCTAAGGATTAAGTTTCGGACATTTGAATAAGGAAACTTAAGAAAAACAATAAAAATACTACTAGTTATAAAAATATATAGATTCACTAATTACATGGTTTACGATACTTTTATAGATACAAGCGTTGTATATAAAATTAATTATATCAATTTATATCGAACCGATCTTGGTAAGAAAAGGTCGATTGTCTTTTCTTCTGTTACTGGTTCTTCTCACCCTTTATCCCTTTTTCCATTTCTATCTTTAATATATATCAGTTTTGTACTAAAAAATAGTTTATTACATTTTCATAAAGCACTACATAATATATAAAACTTTAATTGGAGTTTAGATTTTGTGGCCTATATTAATTTATATGAAGGAAAACCTTATTTTGCTTAAATACAGCGACAGCTACAAACTTTATTACTACCATATTAAAATCGGTGTAATATCAATTTATATCACCAATAGTTTATAGAAAATTATCGATTCTTTTTCAATATTATGAATAAAACGAAAATTATTCATAACCAGCTTCCGCTCATTTTCTAAGTGAAAATATGTCACACAAATTTTCACACAATCCTATGGGAATGTAAACTGGAATGACGTAAGAAAACAAAAAATGAAACTAAACTGAGTCGATTGTGGAATTACGTTATTGCTAGATGAGAAACATTTGATCAAAATAATAAAATACATTGCAGGAAATACGATTATAAAGAGAATAACACACAATCCCGATTTATTCATGACGGGTAGTCTTGAAAAGGATTAAAATACCTGTACGAGTACGTGTCAAGAAAGACAATTTTTCTACGTTTTATTGTTTCAACAAGCAACACCAAAGAATAAATGGAACTATCTTGCCACTTTCATAGACTCGAGAGAGCTTCAACTGAAATTAACCCGCAAATTTGGGAAATAGGGAACACGAGAAAGACTATTTGCATTTTACGCAACTCCAATTTAATGAATTTCTTAATAAATTAAACAAATAAACTGATATTAATAACTGGAAAAATATGACCATTTCAACTCAAAAAAGTAGAAACGAGATCAGACGTTACGCTCTTTTCTAAACTCAGGCCTAAGCTTAAATCGATGGAGATATCAGATAATAAACAAAAAAAAAATTCTTCTGGAAGTGAAGAATGTGATCGGTTCACAGATTGCTTAAATCAATTGTAAATCCCTTGCGTTGAATTTAAGGGTATTTCCTAACCATCAACCAATCGATATGGAAGAAGAAAACCGCAAGTGGCGTTACGAGGATTCGCATCCGAGTCCGAGTGTTTGTCTTGCATTTTATGAAAAAAAAGGAAATCAACCTCAAATATTTGTAAAATATATGAAAATGTCAGTGGATACGTTGAACTACACTAGTATGTAGTACAATATAGTAAAAAGCGCCACAAAAAAAATATGCGGAAAATTTGTAGTATTTATGACATTAGTGTAAGTGTAATACAGTAAGGTAAATAAAATATTCAAATATCAACAAATATTTTTTTATTAGCTTCCTCCCGCTTGTTCTGGTATATATCATCGTCTGATACTTACAGTTACTAAAAAATGAAAGATTCAATGTACTCCTTCGCCATGAAGCCGATCTTTTTTACTGAGACTATAAAAGTATTTTTTTCTTTCTTTGATTGTACATTTGGTATTTTGGTGCCAAAATGGTATATATTCCAGCAGCCAATACACACGAACACAGAAAATGACTGTCGCGTTTTTAATACATGTTATTTGCTTTGTAATATTGTACGAACTAAATGGAAACAATTATGCACAGAGTAAGGGCAGGAATAATACTAGATACATTTTGTACTCATTTATGGGAAAATAGAAATATTAAAATAATTCATACCTACACAAATATACAGGTAGATTTGTGAAAATGAAAAAACCTACCTTTGTATCCAGGAAACAGTGATTTCACTTCATTCCACAATCAAAATTAACTTTTTTGTTTTTGTATTATGTATGTTTGGACATCCACAATACAGACGACGCGAGTCACTCGCGTCTCCCCACGCAAAATAGCCTGCGCCGCTGAATGGACACTAAATATAACGTCCTTATATTTGATCCGTGCCTATATCGCGTTCACGTTTGAAGTCTGGTCAAAAACTTTGGATTTCAAGTAATGTTTACATGATTCCCTTTTAATGGTCGGATTCAGTAACAACATTAATTCTATTTTACTGTGATATTGCTACAATGTCATTTTTAATATTATGTACTCGAAAAGGAAAAAAAAGATATAAAACCTTTATAGATCACTCATGTGTCTGTCCATAGGCCACAATCACGTTTTCCAGAAACTGCTTGGTAAAGAAATATCAAATTGACTAAGTGATAATGTAACATACATTACATTGGTACAAAAATATATTGGTATAAAAATGTTAGTGTGGCCAAATGAGATTTTATGTAAGATCTTGTATTTATTTATATAAGACTCTAAAACCATTGGTAAAAAAGTCCAAAAATATGCCCCTCATCCCCATTTATGAAACTGCTGAGATTAAAATTATGCAAAGACAACGTTACTAGAACTCTAGTTCAAATTTATGAAAAAAAAAATTATTCTGGGTTTCAGTTTTTAAGAATTTCTCATTATTTTTAAGGCTGCGAAATATGTACTGGACAATATATTTACATGGTGAATAATAATATTAAATAATAAAATAATTTAAGGAAAAGTTTGTACAAAACCCAGGTAATAAAAATTTTTGTTCATAACAGTTTTTTTTTAATATAACATTTATATTAAAGACTAGATTTAACACGGATAAAATACGTTAATAACGTGGTTATGAAAGTATTTTATTTATTTATGTTTAAATAATATTTATCTTATTAATATATGAATATTATTATAAAATATAAATTATTTAGACGTGACCTAGATGATTATTACAGGAATTTGTATCCTTATAATTAAATAAATAAAGTCGAAATTTTTATTATCTACTTTTTGCTCTTTTGGAAATAAAATAATAGGAAACAGTGTAAAGGGAACAATATAATTGCGTTTGTTACCGAAAAAATTAGTTTACTATTATCAATTTGATTTTTAAAATTGATTTCAATAAAATTATTTACTTATTTCTGTATCGTTTATTTGAATTCAAGCAGAAACTTAGCTCTTTATAAAAATCTTTTTTTTATTATTCGGGCTGTATTATTATTTCCTGCTATATACTTCTTAAGGACTGCTTCTGGCCAATTTTTGAATACTTCGAAAATCGTCAGTTGATTTGATTAGTGATATTTAATGTTGGTAAAAGTTTCTCGTGACAGTTGTTAATCCTTTATTTTTCTAGAAGGAATAAGATTCGATGTAATAAATGCATTGAAGAAATTTTATTTTCAAAATTTCGAACTTCGAAACTGTTGAAATCAATTTTTTTTTTACATTGGTTAATGATATTTTATGTTCAGAATAGAGAAAAAAATCAGACATATTTTGCAAAAAAATAAACTATTATAAATAACACAGCGACATCTCCTGGTATTTTTCTTGCATAATAAAGTTTATTGCAGGTTAATTTTGTTTTAAAAAGTAATTATTGTATGTAATCCAGATAACTTAGATAACTATACCGAATGAAAAAATATATTGAATAATTATTCAATGAGATTTAGGCCATTGAATAAAATATAAAATCAATAAATTATTTATGGCGATACCCTATTGTAAGCGCATATGTTGAAGTAAAATTGAGGCGTTTTTGTTCTTGTAATGTAATATAATTTTTCCTCGTATTAAATAAACTGTTAATAAAAAAATTAAGGAACAGTGGATAATGAAATACTGAAAATCGTATACCACAGAAATCATAAATTATGAATTACATTCTTTTTCCGAATAAAGAAAAAAATTTAAACAAATGAAGAATAAAATGCAAAAAAATGTAAACGTGATTTGTTTTTCTAGATAGCTTGGCAGAAAATCTTAATAAGTCTGGAATTACATTACTAATTTTTGCTAGTTATTGTCAGTCGCTTATTATCTAGTAAAATAAAAACATAACATGTTCATTCGTCAAAGTTTAAAATAAAAATATAAACCCAAAAATGAGCTTCATTTTAAAAGTAGCTAAGTTTATATCTTTAATACTGACAACTAATAGTTAATATTTTATAAGGTATATGGACGCATTTATTATGAGGCGTTTACATATTCTGCCTTAATTGTTTTAAACTTTCATGTTTCATACTTTAAGCCGTTTGTAGGTCTGATGCAGCTTACATTCCTTATTTCACGACCTATGTATTTTTCTCTATCTTAATTTTACAAGCCGTTACTATTCATACGTTTAATGAAATTAAAATATGTGTTGAGGGTACGTAGGGATAATGTGAAAACGTTTACTTTGTTCACCAAGGGGAACTTTTGCCACAGGCGCCTTCGGTGATAAATTCGGATACCATTGAGGTCTTTTTTGAGTTCCCCACACTGTTTAATATATTCACACGGAGTTTCACCAGTATCACTGGTTTACTGGTGAGAAGTTATTTTCAACAGTATTTCCAATCGACACTTCTATCTCAATGTGACTTTTTGACGAGTATGAGCCGACATTTTGTTAACTTCAACTCAACTACAATCAACTGTGCAAAACTTTTCCATAATCATTCGAAACTAATTTTTACATACGAAATCAATAGACCTCATGTATTTATATATGGACTCATTTCTTTTACCTTATTTTAAAAAATAATTTATTTTCATATATGATATTTAATTTTTTGTTTCCGTATCTCAAGATGAAAAAAATAATTTGTATTATTTAAATTGAAAATCTAAAAAGATATTATTAAAAAATAAATGAAAATAGAACAATCCCCCCGAAAACTACAGATTTATCTCCGAAAGTACTCACTCAAAATACATATAAAAGTAGCTTTGGTAAAATCTGTCCAGAAGATAGCGAATATCCGATATTAATATTAACATATTTGAAAAGTTATAAATAAATAAATATATATATATATACATACTTTTTTACTAACATATTTTAAGCTCGTTTAAGATATAGTCGTCAATATACTCGTATTTATGTTGTGAAAAATTTATATTTCTAAATAGTTTAATAGAAATACTTTATACTATTAAATGTTTATAAGTGTGTTTATAATGTGTATGGGTCCTAGCAGTGCGAGTTCTACTCGCTTGATAGGTTTATCGTAATTTGTTAGAAATCTCCTTTCCGGGAGATTTCCGAATTCAGTCCAACCGCGTCTTTCTTTATTTTCTTGTTTTTTATCTATTTTTCCCCAATAACCTCATTCACGTTCACCTTTCTCGTCGCAGACTATCTTAAAACTAAATTTTATAATTGAAAACAATTCATTCAAA
The DNA here is from genome assembly GCA_039881145.1 of Druceiella hillmani. NCBI lineage: Eukaryota > Metazoa > Arthropoda > Insecta > Lepidoptera > Hepialidae > Druceiella > Druceiella hillmani. The sequence continues at coordinate 41,263,398 of JAYKKI010000014.1, forward strand.
ATCGAATGTTGTGAATTAGGTTTTATGAACCGATTGGATTAAAATATTTCTTTTACGACAGCTGTTGGCTCAAGTTAAGCGCAGTTTTTATCAATCCAATTAACTTATCGTATACTTAACAAATACATCAATGAACATAATCTTTCTTTCTTTTAACCATACTTTCCCGTCACTTAAGTAATTTAACTTCACGGTGCTAAATTACATGTAAAACCTTTTCCTATTTCCATCTAGTTTGTGCAGCGAAGAGTTATTAGATGGTACAACCAGTGAATGAAATTGATCTAAATATTTCCGGGTAATTAACGATTTTAATTTTCACAAATTTGAAGCATTGAGCTCTTATATTGAACGATCGGGTTTGGTTTGGTAATTCACGAAATAAATACCTTATATGATGACGGGTATTTTACACATTTGTCTTCATCCTTTTTTTGGAAAACTTTGAATACCAAAAGCAAATGTAATGTGGTTAAAACTTTTTTAAATGTCTGGACACTATAATTTGTATTTATTATACGCGACGACGTTTTAAATATTACGGAATATGTTTCAGGTTGAAGGATGGTAATTTCGATTAAAGTTTAGAGTTAATATAAACCCAAACAGAATTATTGCATGCTAGTCATGCTTGGTTTATGTTATTTTTGTTAATTATATTTAAATCTGTGTTAAATTTATGTGTTTATTATAGTTTCTCCTTGTAAATGTTGCATTTTATTACTTATAGGTCTTCTGTGAACAATAGGTAAAATGTACATATAATTATATATATTGGTAGATAAAATTTTGGCACTCATCCTCAGACCCAACGAAGCATTTCGTTTTTCTGGTAAACATGTAGAGATGTAGCTTTTGTAGCGGGTAATTATTTCATTCTCCCATAACAATTAGGAAAGTCAAAGGCATTCTTCTTGGAGACCATTTGAATTAAAAGTCTGAGTGTTGGATTAACATGTCGAATGTGACTAACTATTAAACGACGGAAGACAATATTCAGGAAAACCTATTGAAACGTGTTTTGTGAATTTCACTTCTCTTTATAAAATGGTCAAAATTCGCAGTTATTCCCCATGATCTCAAAAACTATAGATAAGAAACATTTTAATAAAAGTAGGAATATTGAGTTATATTATTTAAAAATTCGTCGCTTACTTGAAATAGTTTTTTTATTCCAAATACTTAAATTTTGTAAATCCAACGACTAATATAATCATCATAATGAAAAAAATATGATCGATATAAACAGGATGAGGTAAAGCACATATGGGGTTGATCCCAGATGCTATTAGAATAAAAATGACATTGTTATATGGAAAATATGAAATAAGCTCTTAAAATTGTATTTATATAGCGGCCAGACAAATGAACAATCTTGTATTTAAATATGAAAAGTCAATGATTTTTCATGAAAGTTTATGAATGCTGTTTCTACGAAACTCTCTAAACTTGCAAGATGAAACATAGTCCACATTGTGTACCGTTACATTCTCTATACAAAATCTTACATGCTACTTCATGAAATACACAGGCCTGAGAGGGTTGTCGAAAAAGCAAATGAAAAAAAGTGGAAAAATGCTATTATGATATTCATTTTGACAAAACAGAACGAATGTTTATGTCAGTTTACGGTAATTTTTAATTAAATCAGGGACCGGTTACACATTAAAAAAAGCGATTAAATTTAACTAATTTTTGCCATCGGTTCTATAAATTTATTATGTACTTTGTGAGATTTCTATTTTTATTTTTATTTATTATTACAATTTTTTTCCATATTACGACTTTAATATACATACGTCTTTGATAGGATAGGTTTTTTAATCTGTATTATGATTTCAAATTTGATTTAACTTTTTGCTTTGTAAAAAGTATCAGGTTTTTTCGAAATAATATTCTATTTTTGTAACGGCGGGCTAGTTTTTACTGGTCTCTTTTATCGTGTCAAAATAAATAAAATATGGTTTAAATAGCATTTGTCTTATTTTTGCAATTTATCAAGTTATTACACGGTTAACAGAATACCATTTGTACGAGCATTGTACACCAAAAGATTAAACGTTTACGTATCTTGTATGGATTATTCTTTTTACTTCCATTTGACAGTTGTTTAAAAAAATATGAAGAAATATTTTATTGTGTACAAGAAGAATAATCAGTTTATTGTAATTTTTGTATCGCTTTTTGATGATTTTTTGACGCTTGAAACTTTATTACCTTGTTTACCATATGTAACTATTGCTCTTTAAATATTTCTGAAAGAATTTAAATTAACTGCATCTCGAATAAATAATTTGTCTTGGACAGAGTTGAGTTTTGGGTTTTGTTATTATGGAAATTTAATGTTTTAATTTACTTAAGTATTATGTCGTTAAAGTATACTACTTTATAAAATTTAAAACAAGGAATACGAACGGGAATTGGTTTACTCTTTGCTTACTATTAATACCTGAGTTTGGTGTGGAATGTCTACGAATAAGAAGTATGCTGTCCAGAGTAAGCGGATTGAATCAGTATTACTTAAATTTGGCTGAAGACTTTCGAATTTTTATTATTACCCTTTGTCGATTCACATAATCATTTTACGTGTGAAACACAATATTTAGATTTAAAGCAGTCGCTTGAAATGGAAGCTACCAATCTGTTATTTCCGCATTGCCGCCCTGATTGGGGACAAGTAGGGTAAAGGAGCGTGTATACTTGAAGTTATATAACATCAAGTCAGATAACGAGGGCGATTGGGTCCTAATAAAAAGTGAAATAGCGTTTTTATCTATCCACCGATCTTATGTCTTCGGCTTTTTATGGTTTAAATAATAAAGTCGGCAATTCTACGTGACAAATAGGTAAAATTGTAAGTGATATGTGGAAGTCATTACTTTAATTCAAAAAGGGAATATATTTACAACATTACAATTGAATTTGTTAAAATTTGTGAGTAATGCTCAACTGGGATATTCGTTATAAATCTCTTTTAATGTATAAAATACATTTTGTGTCTACATTTCAGATGTCTAGTCTTACTCATTTATGTCTGCCAGTATTTTCAAAGGTTACGAAGAAAAATTATGGCATTTATTGTCTTATTTCATTTTACAATGACTATTTTATCAAATGTTCATAATACTTAAAACATGGTACGTTAGTCCATACGATAAATTATGATTTAAAAAAACTTTACCTTTTATTATACCTCATCTATATTAATACAATAATTAAATTTAAAACTAAGTTTTTTAGATTTTTTTGTGAAAACAGAGTACCTAAAATATACAAAATACCCTAAGATATTTGAATATCTTTTTTATTTCATGAAACGTATTATTCTCTCTTCTATTATGAAGAAATATCTTCAAATTGATCACCTGAAATTGTTGTCATACAATGAAACCTAGGTCGTGGTTAAGAATTTGAATTAAGTAGATATAATACTACATCACGTAGTTTCATTTACTCGTTAATAAAAATTAACTGATAATGAATTTCTACAAACTTAACGTGAAACATATAATATTCAATAGTTGACGAGGAGTAAAAGTTTTGTGACAAATTTTTAAAGTAACTGAATTTTGATGTCATTTTGAGTAAAAGTCATTATATTTCACAATACCAAATAAAATAGGTATTCCCACTCTATCTCTACTGTAAAATTTAGAAGTTTTTTTATAATTTTATTCAACGCCGATTTTTAATTAACCTATATATTGCAGCAACAAGTATAATAGTTTTAATACTATTTTTTAATACTTGGGATGATTGACATATACATACGTGCACTTCCTACATATACAAACATGAATACACACATTTATAAGTTTGATTTTAACAAGAAGTGTTTTTTAATGAATAATTAAAGCCATTTACTAGTTATAGCTAACGTCATTCAAATTGTTCTCCATTATACACGTGAGCTGGTAATATGTAAATAAGATGAAACACCGCATTCGGTAATAAAAAGAGGGTATGACGACAGTTTTCGTCTTTAATAAATTTAAATGAATTATAATAATTATATAAAATTAAAATGAATTATAACTATTTTACGTACATAATCAACTTTAGATTCCTTAGGTGTACGTTATTCATTAAATAAATGATGGCATAACAAGAAAATTCAACTGAAGCAACTACGAAATTGATGTATGCGGGTAACAGTAGTGAGGATAGAGTACCGCTCGGGAAACACAAGCGTATGTATATCACTCAGAAAAAATCTATTAAAAATTGATCAAATTGATGCTACTTTTTATAAATTGGCAATATCATCTAGCGCTGTTCGTCACTCGATTCTAAAAATAAATAAGTAATTGGAAAAGTAGATTTTTAACATTAACCATGGATGATGGCATTTATTATTTCATATGGAATTGTTTTATTTTATATTGTTTTCCTCGTCATAGTGGTTGTAGAAAATGCTATAGCTTTCATAATTTTCATGATAACATAATTTAATAAATTTTTGGATGTTTTTCTCTGTCTGTCATAAATCTTTCATATAAATAGTCAAATAAATAAGATAAGTAATAAATTTCGCATACATTATGATAAAAAAAAAATTATCCGATAAAATCACTGTAATTATTAGGAATGTCATATAAAGAGACAATTTATTTTTGATCAATTTCATAAAATTTGTCTGAATAACTGATTTAAGTGAAAAAAAAAGAATTTAAAGTATAATAAGTTTAAGAAAATCTGTGAGTGAATGGCAATTTATAATATTTCGCCAGTAATTAGGACTTTCTATTTTTTAGGTTTTCGAAATCGCTTATGAATTTTCTGTACAATTATTTATATGCTCACCAGTTATGAGCAGTCAAACTCAAAACATTTTATTTACTGACATCGAATAAATTCGTTACAATTAATCTGACAACAATTAATAATATACCGGTGCCTTTGTGTACGGTGTTCGGTTCATATACTACTCTATGACATTGCACATAACGGTTTGCGTTATGATACTTCTTTGACGGAAATTGTATCCATAAATAATGGTTATTAGATTTTTTTATGAAATACAAATTTCATGCAGGAATAAAACACGGAAAAACAATTGAACGACTAAATTAAATTACAGAACACAATGGATTTAAAACAAAATACAATCGAATTCGACTTTCAACGCCAAGCCAAATATAAAATTATTACAAAATAGCCAGTACAAAATAAAGAATGTGATTATGTACATAATTTATATACACAATCGATTAATTTTCAATTAATTTGAATATACGCTATCCTTTCATCTTTCTTTTCTGTCGTCATAGCTACCTACTCGTTTTTAATGTTAGAAAACTTTGGTATAAAATATGCAAAAAGAATAAGTTAATATGCTCGATGTGTCGAGGCGAGGAAAATATTTTTTGAGCAGCGAGGGAGAGAAGCCGGATGGCACGCCTCGACACAAAGAGCATATTAAATGTTGCGCTTAGGAATCATTTAACTTCGGAAAGTAAAAACAGTTGAAAAGGTTTGTTAAAAAACGTGTCAAGTATAAGTAGAATTCACACTATAAGGGTTCTGTACACATTTAGGTACTTATAAACATTTAAATTTTCCTGATATTTTTATTAACCTACTTACAAATACTAATACTCGGAAAAAGGAATGAAGCATATTTTTTTACATATTTTTCCATTATCTGTAAATATATAAAACCTAAAATTAAGAAGATGCATTTTGTGACACTTATAACGTTATCCCATATTATATGTAGAACTTAATTTTTTTTGAGTACTTCATTTTTCCAACCTAACATTTTTATATGAATGTGTTAAAGTAACATCTATTGAATTAAATTAGGTACACAGGTTAATGTGATTTATTATTCAGCCAAATTGCAAGTCATTACAAGCAGTTTATGAGAAATATGACTGATATTAACAGACAGACAACAGATACCAGAGGGATTCTATAAGGGTCCCGCTTTTCATTTTGAAGTATGGGACCCCAAAAAACAATTATTTATTTAAAAATCATATCCATTTTATTGATTAACTAAAAGCGTTGGATGCATGTATGTATTAGGAAGAGGGATTATAATAAAGTTAATTTTTAACATGGATACAATTAACTTATTATTTAGAATCAATTGCCATAAATATAATTAGATGAAGTAGAAAATGTAGAATAAAATATCTAAAAATACTTAAATCCTCTTTTATTATCAATACATTAATTAAGTAGTTGTCGGTCAGAATTGTTTATATCTGCTAATGAAGCCAGTTATGATAGAACATCCATCAAATAACACTTTCTTAACACGAATTTTTCCAATACAAATCTCGAACTGACAAACAATGGAAAAAGTCAATAACAACATTATAACCATGTTTCTACCAGACACTCGCGGTTTATTAATAGTTTTTATTAGCCCATTTGGCCACAAAAAATTCGGACTCTGGCCAAATCTTCGAAAATATTTTACCGATTTTAATAAAAAACTAGCAAGTACCATTCATTTGATAAAACAGTTACACTGGAATTTGTCAGTTCGAATTTATTAAGTATTTTTTCTGATTAGAGTGGGACAAAGTTTTAAATTTAAAGAAAAGTACAGAGATATCAAGAACGGTACGGTATTCCCAATCCGGAATATTTCGCAATGTATAAGTCTCATATATTATAAAATAAGACAATTCCGAAGCAAATGTGTATTAATTAAAATTCTAAAAGCCTTTAAAAGCACAGGCATGTTATAAATTGGTTTATGTTTTTCAATTAACACCTAATGATAAAACATCTTCCTTAAAAGACTTTTATGATTTTGCACTTCCATCTTTTTAAACGATGGAAATAAACACTTAAGATTTGTTTGCCAATTTCTTTTCAATTTATATATTTAGGAAGTAACTTTTTACTTTACCAATTTATTGCTTAATTCAAGTATATACCAATGAAGCGAAAAACTGAGACAAACCTCAATGGCATAGTTAATATATTTTTAGTTTTAGGTACGAGCAAACATCATTAAAATTCAAAATAATTTAATAAAAATGATGTTTGCTCAATTGATTTTCCTAAATTGTTTTTGTGTTATTTATCCTCGTTTTCTTCGTAAAGTTGCAACTTTAGTTAGCTGTTTAGTATTTTACATGCACCTAAGATCACTTTCGCGTCTCTTTTGTTCTCATCCATTCGAATCTTCACAAAAAAAAACTTAATCATTTTATCGATAGCGCTCCATTCCATTAGCATATTAAAAAATACGCACCCCTCGTTGGCTTGAGGTCGAAAAAGTATATTTTGAACGAAACAATTACATCAGCACTGTTTATTGGTGAGTCAACTACTTATTGCCGAATTTATGTCAAATGAGATCGCTGTAAGCGCGTGGCAAGTTTGAAGGTCAATGTAATGAAACGTACAAAATATTTCTTTACAATTCTTTAACTATAACTCTTACGATTTGTGCTGATTTCATTTCTTTCTCTGAACATATTAGGTACTAACCGTCGCATTCAACTTCACGCAGGTAAAATAGGTTTTTATTTGCTTGTTTTTGAACATTAAGGAAATAATTAAGTATATCCACAGAATAATACGTAAAAGCGTTAAACTTTTGGACGATATTCCCGAACGTGCAATATCAATACTAATCGGAGTGTGAAATAAAAAATAGTTTAAACAAAAGTATATTTGGATTGGAAATAACAATATGTATTGATTGGAGAATAAATATGTAATGCATTAAAATTTCTCCTCCACACACACATACCATTGTTATTTCAAATTCGAATATATTTTTGTTTAAATTATTTTTTGCATAGTACTCCGATTGGTATGGATATTGCACGATCCGGAATATCGTTCCAAAGTATAATAATTTTACATATTTTCTATTATTCTATTATAATTTTCATTGGATAGACTATGACTAAATATGTAAGTAGTAACTAAAAATAATTAAAAACAAAAATGGGTAGTACATTTTCAGAAAAAAAGCAAAAAATATTCGGGAACTTAAGAAAAAGTAATGACAAGTGTGAAGAAAAATAATGACAAGTATGAAATATTCTACAAAATGTTTTATTCTTTCCTTTAGTTTTCCTTACTGTGGTCCATCATAATTTACTTGTCGATTGGTAAACTTTGAAAATATAATTGTTTGTAAACTTGCATAGACGTAACAATTCCGACAAAATATAATACATTACAAAATTTCTAAAAATATGTAATTTCCTTCTTTTATAATAAAAATAAAAGAGATATTATAAAGACAGATAATATTAATAAATTGTTGTACACTTTTATGGCACGATGCGGTAATTTTAACTATTAAATGCTTGTAAGTTAGTTTAATTCAATAGTACATTTTAGTATTTTGTTCAGCATGAGTTCTATTGTAATTTTAAAGTTAAGAATCTATTTAAATGTGATATAACTATATAATTAACACAATTATTTTTACGTCGTTAAGTAGTGCAAAATGTTACACAGGAATTTGATTTTCCGAGCAGTAAAGATATCGGAAACATATTAATAGCATTTACGTTTCCTAATTTGTTGCGGTTCATATGAAGTCGCGAGCAAGAGCAAATGACAAATGAATCAGACGTGACTGATCGAAACCCTTAATATTGGGCGTCGAACGACGAAACTATCCTGGCTTCTTAATGAAAAAGTAAATAGGGAGAGTGGTTAAGCTGATTTTTGTGATTTCATTTTCTCTTTACGTGGATTAACTATATTTTGGTAAAAAACGTTTCGCGCCAATTTTCCTTATGTTTTTTAAATGTTAGTCACGAGAGGTAATAATGTTGGATATCAGAAAAGTGGAAATAATTAAGTTACCGATGAGGAATAAAATACTTACGTAGCATCTTTTTATGCTTGTTATTCTGACTAGAAACTAAGCAATTCGTGTAAAACAATTCTAAATAAATATATGAAAACTCATTTATACAAATTTAAAAGTTTTACAAAAATATGGTGATTTTGATCTTATTTTAAATAATGAATTTTTAATTTTAAATAAACCGAAAATTTGTTTCTTGTTCATTACGATTTTTCAACATATCTCTATCTACCTCTTCTTTTGATGACGACATAATGGTGTACATTGTACACATAACATTTCATTGTGAAACAGAACCCTAAAATTTTGACAGGCGCGAGTCAGAAAATGCGTCTTATACTTGAAATTATCTGCTTCAGAGCTAAATGAACTAAAAAATATGGACTGCCATATTTTTTTGGAAACAATTTTGTAACCATATGCATTATAAAATACTTTCCTTTTGTTAAATAGCAATATTTTAAAAATAATAAGGGTTAATGTAACCTGATACGAAGAAAAATTAAATTATTTTTTGCATACATTTTTCCATATTTTTCTAATTTTATCCTTCTTTTCATTGAAAGTTATGTGTCAGTTACATATCAATAAAAATTAATTTGATTCTAAATGTTATTTCAATTTAGCGAAATGATATGAAATAAAATTAAATGAAAACTAAAATAAAGAACATATTTCATTCGCAAAATTCTAGAAGTGTTGAAAATTTCATTAATTCATTTCTATGCTTGTATCGTTAGTTACGAACCTGTATACATACGGATACGTTTTTCTTACTGTTGGCCTTTAGATCCAACCTAATTTAATTTGAGAATTACCCTATAAGCGTAAATATTATAAAAGCCTATCCGCCTCGTCCAGGTAGTTCCGGCTTATTTACACAACCTCTCATTTTATTTGAAATCTCTCTACTGATTGTTTGGAAATCCTTATACTACTTTTAGTCTTTCATGCTCTCTATATAAAGTCTCACAGGAGAAAATCAGCCAAATATTAATGCAGCGAGTAAATAAATATTGATATGCCTTGTTTCGTATAAGATTTCAATTTCATGTCATAAAATGTTTTTTGCGCGAAAAGGATAGGACTAACCTTACGATTTTTTTTTCAGATGATTTTTTAAATTATGTTTACATTTAGTTTTTTTTGCTGGTTTTGAAAACCAAATTTGCAAAAATCTAATATATCATAAACCATGTTCGTTCTTAAAATATAAGCAGGTTCTGATTTAAATGTTTATTTAAAACTGTATTTTAAATTTTATAAAATTGTTCAGCAATTTTTATGACAACTTCTGACGTATTAATGTATACTAACATATGATTTAGAAGGTAGTATGAAAAGTCCTCTCAACTGAAAAATGTTATTTATTTTTATTGCCAATCTACGGTTTTATTTTATCGAGTTGTGTTGATTGAATTACCGTTTGTTTTATACGAATTGGTGACAATTATGTCCTATCGTGATACATACAGTTTCCAATATATGAGTAAGTTTGTTCATGATGGCGTAATATAAAATACATGAAATTATTTTTTCGCAAAATAAATATTTGTTACGTTGAAAATTGCTTTGTATTATGTCAACAAGAATTTGACATAAGACAAGTTTCGTTTGGCGATATTTTTTGAATTTATATATTAGTAACTAAGAAATAGTTTGCCCACGGATATTTCACTCTGAAAAATTTCACACAAAAGTGATGGTAAAAAAAAGATGGTCATCTCGTATTTTGGGTAGATGGTTTATTATTCAGCCATCGTTTTGTATATAAAAGAACAGTTACCGCAGATTGGTATATAAAGACATTTCTGTCTCTTATTTCGAAACATTTCGAGAGCAATTCGTCCCTGCACATTAACCGAACTTACAACGTCGGGTGTAGCAATTATGAATCATACACCATACAACGCTGACTTCGTAACATGCGATTTCTATTTATTCCCAATAATAAAAGGTAAACCAAAAATACGTTTCTCAGATGCCAATGAACCGGCTACTGCCTTCAATAACGTAGTGGAAGAAACCTCTCAGGAAGAGTGTCCCGACAGCTTTCCTCAGTAGTTCTATCAAAAAAAGTGATGTACATGGAAAATATTTTGAAAAACAATAAAATAGATTACAATTTTCTAAGTTAATTAAAATCTTGATGGATTAAAAAAGTTCGTGTTTAGTTAAACGCAACGTGTCTTCACATCCTTCACCTGCATCTAATTAATACTAATTAATTGTCACCAGCTTTTACTGGCGACTTTTTGTCTTTATTAAGTTAAGTTATATATGTTTGTATTCTACCCATCAATATCTTTTATTGGTATTCAAACCAATGAGAGGACGCGAAAAAAATCTTCAGCTATCTGCTATCATGGATGGTACGATATCCTATATTTATAATCCGGTCACAAATTTTATGTCTTTCTTCGGATATTGAGTTACATTATGGCAAATTTCAATAAAATCGGTTAGACTGTTTAATCTTGATGACATAACAGATAGAGAGACAAACTCACTTTCGCATTTATAACACTAGTGTGTATGTATAAAACAAAAACAAAAATAAAAATCTTTTGCTTTTCTTGTTAACTGTCATACTTTTATTTTACAAGGTCTATGTATTTCAGATAAACATTGTAAATAAAACATTGCATTTTATTCAGGTACATCACACAATATCAGACGAAAGTAAATATAATTATAGCATATTGTATCATTCGAATATTCATTTTATATATCGTATTTAGATTTTGAACTATTCCAAGTTTTTTTAAGGTTTTAATCGAACGCTAAAGATTATTTTATTTATTTTGTCCATGTTTTCAAATATTTTGAGCAGCACTTTAACATATAAGGTTTCACTCCTTCATTACAATTTATACAAAATGTAAAATTACCACCAGAGCCCTGTTCGCTTTTAATGTATTCAAAAAGTGTATACAGTAGACGTCGACTTGAGCTCGGAAGTCGATTTTCAAATGTTTCAAATTCGCCCTGATGTTTGTCGGTCAGTTGTTGGCTCGTTGCCGAATTTGTAATTAAATGAGGTTGCGCCGAAAGCGTGCGGCTCGAATTCGAAGGTCGAAAAAATAAAACGTACAGAGTAGCCATTTAGGTTACCCAAAAGTTAACGTTTGTGCTGACTTTATTTTATACTTTGACCATAGTATGTACGAACAATGTTACTATTATTTTCCCGTTCGGACAGAAACTAATGCTCCCGTTATTTAAAATCTGATCTCGTTATTTTTTAGAATTATTTGAAGGCTCTTTATCGGAATATTTTCAGCGTTTTAGTTTAAAAAATAATAAATATTAGAGATTGAAAATACTTCACAGTCATCTCCAAACACAACACACCACGTTCACTTACTGCATTTTGTGAAAGATACGTATTTAATATTAATTAATGCCCTTCAGTTTAGGATATACAATAAACTAAGTAAACTTTGTATAGATTATGGTATAAGATATACGTACGCAGATTTAATAAATCAGTTAATACATTCATACTAAGTCTAATCCATGTAGAGTATACAGCGATGAATGAGTGGCCTACTTATCTATCTCTCTTGCCATATCCGCTTGACTCATACATAAGTGCTTTCATACATTGTTTTATATTGTTAGGACTCTTCAAATGTTTCTTGACGTTTTTTAATATATATATATATATATATATATATATATATATATATATATGTGTGTGTGTGTGTGTGTATTTATATATATATATATATATATATATATATATATATATATATATATATATATATGTGTGTGTGTGTATTTATATATATATACATATACCTGTTCAATATTTATTCATTTAAAAATTACTATATTTTTAAAACTATATTTTCTTCTACATAGCATTTTCTTTCGGTTATATTGATCAATTGTTCTGTTTATTTTTGAGATTTTATGTATTATTTTATTAATGTAACTCTTAAACTGAGCATACGAAATAAATTGTACACAATCAAACATATATTTAGTAGGTCAAAAATGCAAATTTGCTGCCCTTTACTGTCAAATAAAATAATTTCAGTCGATAAAAGCTCACGTCAATAAAAATAAATTGAAAAAATAAATGAAGAGCAGAAAAATTCCAAGTTTTACAAGAGAATTTACTTTGCAGCTTAGTGAATGTATCGGAAACACATAAATAATCTACGCTTTCTCCCACAACACGGGCTCCCCGGTAATAAAGCCGACGTGATTGATCATGGTTCTCTCTATAGGGGGTGGTAACCTTTTTATTTTTTCATGTCTGTGTCTTCTGGGTCATGTTTACTGGGATCCACGTTAAAAAGGATTCCAGCTGAGTCAAACAAAATTCCCGTCACTTATAAACAAACAAGTTGGGACACGAGCATTTATATTTTATTATTTTAATGATTACAAATTAGGTATTAATTTCAATTACATCTAGTCAAGCTTCTCTAGATATTGGTGCACGAATCAAAAAAGCAACATCAAAAGCAAAGGAAACTCAGTACATGTATTCGGATAAGTTGTTTCATGTTCTAAAACTTACTATGGCGGGATGTCCCAAATCTTTGTGGGAAAAAAGTTATATCTACTGGCAGTGCCAGTTTAAACTTGAATACATAGGTTTTGATAAACATCGCGGGAGCGTGTAAAAGAGCGGAGCTCATGGACGGCAACACCTGCTGTATTTGAAAAGGAATTGAAGTTTTTTTTTCACAATTATTTCAAGTTTTTATTGTCAACTTATACGTATTGATATAATAAGACGTTCAAAAACTATTGCATATTATCTAATAACCAGTAAAACACAACAAAAATGTTATTACTCTTATTCATGAAGTCTCGTTTTATTTTTGCCATAGAAAAAGTAGTAGAATATGAAAAAAAAATTTTCTGATGAAACATCGCTCATTGTTATTTGTTCTTAGGCTGGGGTCTGGACATTTTTGCCCATCCTCCTTTATTGTTCAACGACCGTTACAGCCTGAAATATTTTTATTTGGATTTAGTTACTTACTTCATTTTAAAGTTACCCTTAATTTCCTTAGTTTTGAAGTCGGATCAATACGCTTTTAAGTCTATTTTAATCATGAAACTTAATTGATCAACACTGATAAAATAATTGATACAAAATCGTTAAAAGCTCTTAATCCCGGTTAATGTGTTGTGTTTTGCATAGTGTGTAATTCTCATATTTCGCTCAGTGTGACTAATATTCTTGAGTGTCGCAGAAGATGAAGCAGAATTAGGTATATGGTAATCATTAATTTGCGACCATGGACGTGGGCGACTATTAATTTCAAGGTACGAAACCATAAAAGCTACATAGTATATTATTCTGGTATATAATTCATGATAATGATTGTTAACTGCATTCTTTGTTTACTCGCTGGTAATAGATTTTAATGAATTTATTAATTTGACAATGTAAATTTATTATCCCTGTGAGTTATAAGAATATGTCGCCTTTATAAAAAGTATAATGTCAATTTAATTGACACTCAGTTGGAAAATCTAATAAGAAAAAATCTTGAAAACTTTTAAAATGGTCATTCCACGAATATTTTAAATTTTTTTCTTCGTGATTCAAATAAAAGGTGTTAATAATACATTAATAAGGATCTAATAAATAATTTCATAGATATGTCTGAAAATGCGACGTTATTTGATATTTAAATTGGATGATATTTTAATATACATACACAGTAATATTTGTACTCAACGTACAAATATTACTGTGTATATATATTCAAATGATTAAAAAAAGAAAAGAAAGGTACTATTTTTCGTCCATTTAATTATTTTTTTTCATGACGATATGATTCACTCCTAGATAGGTAATTATCGCTCTCGACCGCTCCTAGTATGTAATTATGCCCTAGCACTTGCCTTAGCACCGGTTTAAATAGCTAACTTATGTTAGCGATTTATTGTTGCTCAATTTGATTTTGTTACATGTTGTTATGGTACTGAATATTTCTTGTAAAGAAAATAAATTTTACGATTCTAAGGTAGAAACTTTGATTAAAGGGGAAGGAATTGAAATCACGCCATCTTACGCAAGGATATTGAAGTAAAATATTTTAGGTACAACTATTTATGGGATTTATAAGTTTACGCGAAACTTAACTGCTTTGCAATAATAAAGTATACAATACGTGAATTAGAGGCAAGCATTAGAACACTGGCATTATGCCATTGAAGCTTTTTGAATGTTATAAATACTTTTTTTCTTTCGTATATCCTCGAAGCAAATACGTATCCTCGAAGCAAATACGCTGACTTTCAAATTAAAGAATTCATGTATTCAGCCATGTGGCTTGTCACTGAACATTTGCTCTCATTAGATCCTGTACCGTTTTGAAATGCTCCATTCGATGAGGGCTTAACATAATTATAAGAGATATTCGGTTCTTAGGATGTACGATTCCTAAAAAATCGCAAGAACGTGTACCTCTTTTATCTATAATAATTTATGCTAAATATTTTACGTTACTTGGAAAAAAATATGCCATCCATATATTATTCTGAATTCCATAATACTGCAAAGAAGCACGTTTTGTGTCATTTATTTATTTACGGACTTTAATGTATACTCTTGTTGCAAGAGCAATCTCTTACAGCCAACCAGTATTAGATGTAAGAGATTGGTAGTTCCTGGTAAGCAAATACGAAATATTTTGTGTTGTTTACAAAAAGTTTTGCAGATACGTTGCAAAGAACCGTAAGTCAAAGACCGAGTCTGGCCAAGCCGCTAATACAAAGCGAAAAATCCACTTTTTAAAAGCTCCAATCAATAGAGAAATTTTTTTGCAAAAAATCCTACAGATAAGGGATACAGATAAAGGAAGACCATACGGCATGTATACAGTAAATGCTTCGAGAACGTCCGCATCTTTGTAAAAAAATTGAGGACATTTTCAGTAGAAAAATAAATAATTTGATGAAAAGGTATTTTTTGGAAAATCTTTTATTTTAATTTCAAGTGTTCTAAAATCATTTTAAGTATTTAAATTTAGTGTACTTTTATATTTTAATTATATTCTCTTAACAATGCATGCAGCGTTCATTCCGATAAAAAAATTAGAAAGCCCTTTGTGAGTCTTCAGATGTAATTAATCAAGGATATTCTCAGCAATTTGAAGCACGTAGTAAACATTTATAAAGTAACATCCATTTAAATTACAATCCAGAGGTTTTGAAGCAATTATAGCGGCAGGGGTTTGCAAATTACAAAATATATTATTGCAAATCAAAAACCACTTTTTCATTCGCAGTTGGCCATTTTCGTAATTGTTGTACTATAACGTTATTTTAAATGAACTCCCTTTGACTCGGTACTTTTCATTTGTTTTATAAGAATTTTCAAACAATGTTTCAATTTAATATAACGTCATTGCTTCTTATATACATTTTTGCAGTATTTGATGTGCATATCCTTTTTTATTATAACAGTCGGTATTTTATGGTTTTAAAAGACCATCAAAAAAGTAGGTTTCAAGAAGAAGTCATCGTACCTTAATACAGAATATTAATAAAGAGTATTACTAAATTTTCTGCTATAAACAAATTTATGAACTGCTTATTTCTTCATAATTTTGACTCTAGTCTGCAAAAATGTAAAACTATTTCAAACCATTTGGATACAACATACTGTAAAAAAATAAATATCACGACATTAACGGTAATTTTTTTTGTTACAAATTAGGCTATGACAGTGAAAATAAATAAAATATGTTTTGTCAATACAGGATATAAAGTTTTGTCCAAGTAATATCTATCTTATTTAGAAAGAAGTTTATTTTTTTACAATTTTTTCTTTTGTTTTGTAACAACATAAAATTATAGTAAACGCAAAAAAATATAATCGTTCTATTTGAACGTAAAAAGTCAAATACTAAATTTGATGTTCTAGTTCAAAAATTTCGGTGTTTCCGAAGTAATTCATTTTTAAAAGTAAATATGTGAGATTGATACCAAAGGAATTAGTTTAAGTGTAAGTTTCTTCAATTAACATAATTTTTAAAACGGCTCACTAATTTAGTTGTGGTAATTTGAAAAATATTGCTTTAAGTTTAATAGAAATGCTTTAGTAAGAAACAGATAAATACTATTATATACTAGTGATATATTATTATCAGATTATAAAGACTTACATCTATCAATTGCTCGTTGGTATATGTTTTATACTACATTTTTATAATTATTTGAGCTATAAGGAGAAAAGGGAAATATTTTTTAATTGTTTTATTTCTATAGAACAAGAACAAAAACACAGTGATATTGACTTTTGCCTGTTTTAGAGTGAATAAAATTAATTTTTATGAATATTTCTTTTAACACTATCCAACTAATTTTATTACTAATCTATAAGTTTTTAAAGTAGTTCATATTAATAAAGCAGATCGAATTTAGGAACTCAATGTGTCGAAGTTAATTTCAAGAATGATTTTTAGCAAGATATAAAGACACCCATGAAAAATCGTTTATTTAATTTGAAAGAAAAATATTTAATGGATCGAAATCAACATTTTTCATTGTATTTTGCAGTGTTTTGTAAATGTGTTTTAGATAAATTTCTTATCACATGTTTTGCCTTGTCGACGAATTGTATCTGCCTATTTTCCTTTTTAAGTTCTTTAGTAAAATTAGGAATATTTAAAATTTTATCATGTCTACTCATCCGCTAATTTTATGTCGCACCCAGAGTGTGTAAACATAGTGGAGGCGAGGACGCGGTGCGGGCAACGAGCCGATCATGAGCCAAGCGCAAGCGACAGCAACGTGGCTTTTATTTCGATTATGCTTGACGTCGAGACTTTCAATGGAGTTCGGAAACTTCCAAATTCTGAAAAAGTCTTAATCTGATGACGGTGACGTATATATGTCTACTATCTTGTTCCATACTACATTGTATGTCTCATAAACTACCTCTACAATTGTACTTTTATCCATTTTAAAGTTATGTGTCATTTCTGGGAATTATATTCCTGTAGACAAAATTAATGATTATTAAACTGCAGATAAAGACAGCACAGTAAATAGAAAAAATTTCCATGACTATTATGGAGAAGAATCTAAAATATCCAACATTGCTCAGGTGATCGGTGTAATAATTTTCATCCTACTTGGCCCCATTTTTTAACAAATCTCTTTTATAAAAGATCATTTAACGTCTAAAATATCAGTCGGTAATCTAAACTCAGTGACATAAACCAGTTCCATGATTGAAAGTAATATAAACTATGAAAATTCGTTAAGCCAGAGCACTGATGTCAATATACCATCAACCAGTTCTGGTACTCTAGGTATTGGAAGATATAAAACATAAGGTTCAGTTTAATTATTTTTTTTATAATGCCGATAAGTAAAAATAAATATTTAATAACAAAAAGTTTATGTTTCCACTTACTGTAGTGTAATAAGAAGGTTTTCTACAGGTTTTACGCTTTTTTTTAAATCAGTGTCAAATAAAATTAAACAGTATACAGTAACATATTTTGTTCAGTATGTAATTAAATATTTTGAGTGACATTTGAGAATATTCATAAAAATTTCCGAAATATTATAAATTGTATTAAATTAACCCAATTTGTAACTTTGTTAATTTATTTCATGCTTACTAAAATTCATATAGCAGAATTGCCGTTTAAGAAATGACTTTCTTATTTAGAAATTTAACTCTTTGTTGTCCATGTATGTACAATTGAATATACGCATGTTTGCACTCGAGACTTGCGGCGTACCATAACCAGGACGCCGCTAAGACACACGCGCTGCCCCCGTACCCACACTCTGCACACTGATTGTGCAAACAGAGTGTAGGCGTGAGCCTACAATTAGTTTGCAAACAGAAAATAGATTCTATAGTTTGGACCTATATACATGATGTTTTGCCAATTGATTCAAATTTCATATATAGATATTAATTATTTTGCAGGCAAGTGTTAAAAGGAATTGACTTTTTTCCGCGTAATCTTATGTGGAAATAATTGGACAATTTTTTTAAAATAAACTTAAGATCCCATTTATCATTTTTAGATCGATTTATAAAATATTAAACTTTAAAGTAGCTTCCCTTTCGAGTCATGTAGTAAGGTAGAAACGTTATCCGCCAGTGCTATATGTAATTAGTGTAAATAAAAATACGTATTAATTTTGAAGTAAAGTTTCCAGGTTTTTTAGTACATTTTACACATTGCTTAATACTATGCCTTTCGAAAAATAGTCCAAAGTTTTGTCTCCGAATTGCACTAAACAGCCTATGTTAATTGATCATCCGTGTCAAATTTCTTTTCACCCAAGTAAGATTTCAATTTAGAAGTATTTTTTTTTGGTCAAAGTTATCGGTTTGGTAATTGAGTTCTATAAAGCAACGTTCCTGGATGGTAGATTTGGATATAGTAAAGGTACGTGGGAATGCATTTTAGTTTAAAAACTACTTTCCTCTACAATTCCATGATTGAAATATCCATGATTGACACTTCCCTTGAGACTTTTCTTTGATACTCTTGTACAGCAACGAAGTTCAACAATGATCAGCACTATAGTGTTGGGCTCTTTAAAATGTACAAATAATATTTTCTCAGAATTCTAAAAAATCAATGACATAATTTTTTTCGAGAGTGCACAATTTTTGTGTCTTTGAGATGGAGTGAGCTTGGATGACGCCATCCCATTGATTCTCTTATCCACAAACGATCATGGTTAAGAACTCTTTTTGCCCATTCTTTTACAATTGGTAAGGAAGGCGGAGAGACTCTATTAATATCATCTATGAAAAATAACTAACAAAGTGAATGAGATATCTATATAATATTTTTTTTGAATATCTAGTGAACCACTTATTTACCACATGGTTTATCAATATATATACCAAAGTGGGTAGACTGCAAACTTTTGGATCTTACTTTATAAAACAAATTAGACAAAAGGCGACTATGCTATTCTGGACAGCCTGACAGAGACTTTAAACAAGAGCGTGTAAAGAAGATGAGATGATTTTGTTTTATCAACAGAATTGGTACTATAAACAAAAATAATATAATTTACATAAAAGATAATATTAAAGTATATTATCGGTATAAATCGAATAAGAAAAACAGCTAAATTGTTGATCAATGATGCAAATAACAGCAAATATTTAAATATTAACTCAAGAGTTTTAAGCTGTGTGAAAGTAATTTTTCTCACCTTTACTAATAAGTGTCATTGTGACACAAGCTCATCTTTTAAACCGGCAGAGAGCACACATCTCCTCCAAAGTTACGAAGAGGCTATATTTTATAATTTGAGCAAATATTTTCACAGCTTTCGATATACTCGTGCAAGTAGCAATAAAGAGTGAGAGAGAAGAATGCACCGGAAGGATATACGTTGTGTTTTTGCCAACGCAATAATTTGAGTTATCATGACAATATATAAATTCTTATCTCTCGCAGTCGCATGAAAGAGTTCCGTCCTTGAAGTAATATGTCGAATGAATATTTTGAAATACATTAATTTTCCCTTTAGTAAATAAATAATTCACCTAACCTGCAATAAATGTGGCATTCAGTATTGACGTAATATTCAAAATAAGGGAAAAAATAAATGCAAAATAATCATTTGATACCTATGATCCCTTAATAACAGAATAATAATGTAATTTAATTTGCAGAAAAACTAAAATAGTTAACATTATTTAAGAAATTGTTTACAGCTGGTTTAATTAGATTATAAAATACCCAGGATAAAACGTAGGATTTGTGTAGATAAAACGTAGGATCTGATATCCTCAAGGAATTAAAGTCACATTTTAATTCATTGAACAAAATCTATTAATTTAGATGCCTATATCTTTGGTCGCATTTCCCTTTGCATTCTTTGCATAACGCAAGTCGTCGCACATGATTGCTAGGATCTCCTGATACCACCAGATTATAAAATAATATATGAGATATTTTTAAGCAGTATTAAGTAATATATTGTTAGGGACGCGAATTGTAATTAGACATGTACCAATAAAGTAAATTTATACCTTTTCTATTGTTGTAAAGTAACAATGAAATAACAGGATCGAGGAAAGCGCATCTTCACAGATTGCAATGTCGCCCTTAAAGCAAAAGGAAATTTATCACAAAATAATAAAGTTAGAATTAACTTAGATGTAAATAACAATTAAACTAATTACATTACGTATTAAGCTTTATTTTTTTAGCCGCCTGTGGACGCTCTTACGTCTAAAACATTCGCACGCGTATAGATAACAGAGTCTACTCCATTTTTATTCGATAAAATAATATTAAGAGTGAAAATTGTCTTCCTCTTAAAATATAGAGCTTTAAAGGCTACACAGGAGAATTGAAAATATAATTCAAAACCCGAACTGACCATGCGACCTATGTTACGACTTGGGTATCCCTAATGCATAACATGAACAAATTTTATGGATTTTTTTAAATGATAAGGTGAAGATCATTTTAAATATAAAGGTACATTTTATTAATGTTCCTGTAGCTCATGAAATAATTTTTTTTGAAGTTTCGTTTTTTTATTCGTAATTTTGTAGCAAAAAAATTTCTTTTTATGTAACATACTACATATAACTTTGTTAAGGTAGAGATATCAGGCTTTTCATTACTCTTTGATTCTGACATGAGAAATTACACCACAAGCCGTGAGCAACTAAAATGTTGGAAGTTTTTAGAAAAACAAATTATCCCTTAATTTCTTTTAAGAAATTTGTAATTTACATCTGATATTAAAATTAATCTCATAATAATATTTTCTACCAATGTTCTGCTATCATCAAATGAAATCCCCCGTATAATCGTTAAGTATTTTCACTTAGGTTAATAAAATTTGTGCAATTTATTAGGGAATCACTTTGAAAAGAATTTTCGTGACATAATTAAAAATACAAATATTCGACGGAAATCGCAATTAAATGCTAGGAAGTACGGGTTTTAGTGTGAAGAAATTGGGTTAACAAATTTAGTTCAGCTTATTGGAACGTGTGGAAAGAGAACGAATTGACTATAAAATTGTTTTTTTTTTTAATTTCTTTTGTACCAATGAGTCTTAATGATTCATTGGCATAAAAGATAAGAACGACTACAATTCCTACCGGTATTTCTATTATGGCATGAAGGAGATCTCTCGAAATCGTCTTTTTACCTTTAACCTTTAAAGGATGCTTTTTTTTTAATGACCGCAGCAATGGATGTAAAACATGTTAAATGATATACTTATTACCGTACAATTGAATTAATATGTGACTTTGGTATATAATATGATGGCTTTTTATTTATTGGCGATACGATGGTCTTTACTATCATCGGTATAAGTTGAGACTTTCTTATTGGCACGTGCTATCAATGATTGCTTTCTATGTAATAGGCATTTCAGTGAGAGATATATAGATATACTGAGAATACACTTATTGAAATAATAGAAAATATGGGTCGCGAGGATATTAAATGTCTAAATATTTGTTTCGTCACTCTATTTTTAGAGGTAGCTTTTATTCCTTTTCTGGCCGTTTTATTTCCATATTTTTCGCTCGTGTGATTATCGTTTATGTTGTGGTCGTATTATATATGTAATAATAACAAAACCTTTTATTCTTCAATAACATGAAATTGTTATTTTTCATTATAATAGTATTTTTATTAATTCGATGCTTTTATATAGTTAATAGTATAAATGCAGAATTTTTAAATTTTAAAGGAAAAAAATCGGAATGTAATTAAGTCAATCCTTAATAAATATTTCTGGGATTTTAGCGTACAATATTTAATGTTTTAAAAGTTGTATGGAAGAGAGTGATATGTGTTATATAAGTTTTGATTAACAAGTGAAAATATATTTTTCCGTATACGTAAAATTGTGAGAGATGATATGGAAAATATAAATCATAAATGACAAAAAAGCTTGACGACTTGGATATAAATGTGAAGTTAACTTTATGAAATGAAATAAATAATTAATAAGCTTATTATTGGAAATAGTAAGTCGAATGACGTGCTGCAAGTAATATTGTTAAGTAGACGAATATTTCTAAATACTCGAAAATGAATGTTTTTTACTTTATAGGTTCCACCTCGCTATCATGCGTGCGAAAGTTTTTGGAGTGATGAATTTATACTAAGAAGAATGATTTGAAATAATCATTTACTTCACAACTCCTAAAACTTTCCAGAAAGATAGCAAGGTTGCACATATTTACTCATTATTATCACTTTACCAGTTCGATAGGATAACTTATATCTTGTTGAGTAAGTTGTGGGCAACAATTTGAAACTTACTACTAGATGACAGGCAGAAAACCAAATGAGTAACATTGTGATACAGAGTGCTAGAAAATGTAAAGCCTTTAAAATGCACATTAATGCATATATTACATTAACATTTAATGAAAATACAAATTTTTACTCATTTCAAAATGAGACATATCTCATGGGAAATTCTAAATAGAAATACTAAGTACGTAAGCATTTGCTAGAAAGCTAAACTTAAGGAAAAGAGGGTTTAATTCGTATAGAGGTGATGATTTACCAACAGGGCAAGCACTTTCTCTTGCCATTATGGGTAAAGCCACCCGTGACAAGCGTTCATTATTCAAGTTACTCGAAGGGTGCTGGCCCCTTGAGTGCCTGTTGGCCTGTAGATGTGGCACATTACGTAATTTACGGAATAATCTTTTAGTTTTTACACGTTTACAGTCAAGCAAACTTTCATAATTAAAGTATTTTACTCTCCCTTACTCTGTTAGTTTTAAAAAATTTAATATATGTCCAATTTTATAAAAATAAATAAGACATAATTAAAGAACAGCGAATCGGTTTGCGATTTGTTTTTGCTGTAGATAAAGTTTTGATAGAATCCCTTTTTTTTATAAACGCGGTTTGGTTTTCACCTCTATTTTAGATTGATAATGAGGTCCATAAACTCAAAAAATAAAATATCTCAATTTTTTCAATATTTTGTTTGTGTCTGTAATCAAGATTTCATTAAATATTATTAGTATTTAGACTTAATTTTTATGAAAATCTGCAAACAAAGCTGTTTTCTATTATTTAAGTGGTTTGATATGACATCCAAAATACTCAAAATTGAAATGTATAGCGAATTGTGGTGTCACTCTACGAGTAACAAATATAGTTTCACCTAGATTTAAATTGTGTATTATTAAAAATCTAATTTTCAAAGAGCCCTACTTTACAATAGCCTTCATAAGTTTTATATTAAATGCGATTAAATTATAGAAATATTTGTAACTACTTATGTTATTCACTCGTGTTCACTCGGATCAAATGTTTCAAAGACAAAATAAGATAATGCATTATTGATCATGAATTTTGATCCCTGTCTATTAGTAAGGCAAAAACGTAATCGATGGTATGATATTTAATACTTATCTAAATCTATTACTACACGCATTAATTCAGCCGTAGAGGAAAACCAATTTCTCCTTCCATTCAAATCTTTACTTAAATTGGAAAGTGTTATTTTTGTGCATAACATTGTTGCGTACATATGACGTGATTTTTTTCAAAATATCCTCTTAGTGTTGTAACACTTTTATTATGTCAACTTTAGATTAAGTTTCTCAGGTGCCTAACTTATTATGATAAAGGTTTTGTCGAAATGGGGTTGCGAAACTAGTTTGTTTTCTATTTGTGAAATTTGCAAACAGTAATCTATTTTTACTCTGATATGATATTATTGATGATGACTATGATATTCCACAATTATCAGAAGCAATTATTTAAACTAAAATTCGAATATGACATATTTAAAATAAATCTACTGTTCACCCATTCAATTATTAACATTAATACCACACATGCAGTTTAGATTTTTACAATATTTCAAATTCGTCATTTCTTGTGTTTATGATCGTATCAAAATTATACATCAATTATGAATATAATACATACATATATATATATATATATATATATATATATATATATAAATATATGTATATATATATATATATATATATATATAAATATATGTATATATATATATATATATATATATATATATATATATATGTATATATATATATATATATATATATATATATGTGTATATAGCAAACATTTTTGAACAAAAATCGTGCATTTTACACAATTTTGGATAGTTTAAATATCTTATAAAGAGACTGAAGCTTATGTCAGTTTAAAAACGGGAATTTTTGAGGTATTAAATTAAACGGAATCCACTACTCGCCTGATAAACTTCGCAATCACTTAAACCAACGAGCCAAATATTATTGTAAAAAGATTTAATAGAGCAATTTTTGGCCATGTCCATAGTATCAATATTTTTAATCCAACATTATTACCTTGCTACTGAAAAGATTTCTTTCAAAGAAAAATAATTTTCAAGTTCTCTGGAAAATATGGTTTTACACGTCATTTTGCAATAATTTTCTATTTATTCTGATTGTCCGCGTAAATTAATCAGGGTCACAAAGGCAATATTTGCTACTAGGTATTTTGTTTTATTTTTGAAATAGAGTAGAACTTTTTCTAAAAGATATCACCCACGAAATAAGTAGAGAAAGAAAATAATTTAAAAATATTGAAAAAGAATAAAAATATTAACAAAGGATAGATATAGAATTTGAAGGGAAAACGAGCAAAAACGGCAGTAGCACTTATATCCCTTATATCACACTACTCCAAAATTAAAAGTACTTAAACACTTATATCAATTTAATCCAAATATTAAAGTGATTTATTAATTATAAAATTTAAAAAGGAGAAAAGAAAAGGGCATTGATGAAGATTCGATTTGCTCTTTAGAACTGGAATACTATACTCACGACGAGCGTACTCTGAAATAGATACCTCGTTCAATGAGTAACTTAAAATGTTGTTATTTCTGAATTTATTTTCATAATGTTAGTAATTTTAAATGCAGAATATTCATAAACTGCCTATAGGAATATAATTTTATAATAGGAACGTTATTTGATAAACAAGTAGGTGCCAATCTAATAAAGATAAAAAGCCCAAAATTCTCCATGTTGACTGCGTGAAGGGTGCAAAATGCATATTTTTGGATAGATATTTATTTTGACTTTAACAATATAAGACATGATGGCAAAAAGGTAACAAATGATTAAACTTAAAAAAAATACTACTATAGAATGAACCACACAAATACTAAAAATACAAAAAACCTTACGAAAGAAAGTGATAATCAAATTCACAAGGAATCCAGTCCAATCTTTTTCATTACGAATATGTCAATTT
Source organism: Druceiella hillmani (assembly GCA_039881145.1). NCBI lineage: Eukaryota > Metazoa > Arthropoda > Insecta > Lepidoptera > Hepialidae > Druceiella > Druceiella hillmani. The sequence continues at coordinate 41,289,438 of JAYKKI010000014.1, forward strand.
AAAAGTTATCGATGGTAGATAAATTATCACATGAGATTTATTATTGTTTTAATAACACAATGTTATATTTCTTAATAGAGTATGATATCTTTAAAAACAACTATTCAAAAGCAAACATTAAAAATGTAAAAAGAGAAAAGTATCATTAGGAAAGGAGAAAAGAATTAACTATCGATTAGTCTGAGAAATCTTATTTGTTTTCAGTATTTGTACTGATGATATTACAAAGTTTTCCGTAAACGTTAGATGGTTGGACTGCATTTTACTATAAACTTTTTGAAATATTGATAATAAAATGTCAAAATCACCAACATCGTGCAGAATAAATTCGGGAGTATGAGAAGACCAGCAAAAGATATAATGGCCCTTGTTTTCAACCAGATCTATGACCAACATAAATTTAAATCAGAATTTTAATCAGAACATTAATACTATTCATTTTACTCTTTAAACAGATTAACTGAAACATAAGGCTATTATTAAACTTAATAGGACAGGCAACATGCACAACAAAAAATAAAATATAAAACTTGAATGGAGCTTTCCTTTTGAAACCTTCCTCAAGTATAATAATAAAATTACATATATAACGTAGGAATACACATTGTAATGTATTTTATCTATTTCTAGAATGCACAGTATCAGTTTTTGAAAAGGCATCATTGTAAATTATAAACATTCCACCTGGTTTGCCTAATCACAAAATGTTTTGATGATGAGTATATAAGCGTGTATGTTTTAATTTAGTTATTACTAAACTGTTTGCCAAGAAATGAATAAGTTAATATCATTATTAAAATATGCATTCTACACAAATAAAGGCGATAGGTGTACATACTTTAAAAAGATCCTTTAGTTATCCTCTTAAAGTATACAAATATTTACAGACGAGAAAATTTGTACAGACAAAAATTTCCATACAAGTGCATTCTACAATGGCTAAAATTAAATTACAAGTGAACTATGTGAATATTTATCCATTTCCGTATTGACGCAGTTAGGATAAATGCAAATTGAAAAATATCTTAACAAAAGAATGAATTTCAGTTTTGCAGTAATCATTTATATATAAAAATAGGTATTTGAAGTCTAAATCGCTTTAAATTTATGCACAATCGAAATGACAATACCAGAAATAATATTTACCTTATATTTAAAGAAAATAAGAAAAAATAATCATAATTAGATCACATATCACGAAGAAATAAGCCCATGAAAATATGTTTACGAATGATGTTTTGAATTGAATTTCTTATTAATATAAAATGTTTAACATTTTCGACGATCCGGGCGAAATTTTTTTTCGTTTGTAGATATTAAGATAAATTTTCTGTTCGTATGAAATAATAAAAATATTGTAGCGATGTTTATAAAATAGTAATGAACTTAATATTTAGAATATAAACATAATAGAACATTTCTGAATTTAATAAAAACTAATGGTTATATTTCATAATACCAAACGTTCTTGCTCTGTGAACAAAATGTCTGTTGTTTTAGTCACTCTTTGTGGGTATTACCTTTCATAACAAATTGCATTCATCTTTGAAACACTGACATTATTATCTACTTGTATTTAAAATGTTACGATACACTTTATACTCTTTTTGCTGGATATCCAGTAAAGAAACTGTAACAAAATGTGGCATAATCATAGTTGTATAATGGGCAATTTCGTTACTTAACTATTGCGTATATGATTTTGATATTGAAAATATTTTTCAATATTTGGATAGTTTTTTTTCTTAATATTTGAAACCAAAATGCTAAAACCATCTAAACTTGAAATAAAATACAAAAACTACATTTTCATCGTTTACTCCTTTTGAAAGGTACCATTATGATGTATCGTTTAAATACTATTTACCGTTCCGATTATGAAAACTGCGATTAGGATTAAGTATCAGAAACACGGAACGGGACCCTAAAAATTTATTGAATAATTTAGAATTTTTAAACGAGTCTTATAGAAGATTAATTAGAAAATAGCAAACATTTTTTTGTAAAAAAATCTTTTAAGGGTCTCATGCTTAAAAAATCTAAATTTATTTAGATCACTAAATAAAATTTGTCGTCAAACTCCACCAATCTAATTGAATTGATATAAAAGTAGTTTCGTTTTTATTATATAAATGTTTTTATTGTATAATTGTTGGTTTTGAGGTATGAATTCTTAAAAATATTACATGGACTGAAAGCTTAGACGAACAGAATGTATAGAAAAATTAAAAATATTTGAATTGAGAGCCGCATTTAGACAGCATTTAATAATAATCTAGTCAAAGCACATTCATTATATAAAGTTTTGCGAAACACGTTTTTTGCGTCTGATAATTTTTTATCGGGTTAAACGTCGCTCCTAACACTCGTAATTTTGTTTCGCAACACGGAACAATGTTTGTTCCTGTCGGTTTACTTACTCGCTCTTGTGTCAGTATGCTTAATATATTTCCTCTTAATGACTTTGAAATAAACGAAGGTGTTTGGAATTGATCGATTAACAAATTCAAATACTTTTCCATAAGTAAGCGTTTTCTGTGGAAAATGGAAGACTTATTATACCCAGAACATATGTTAATGATTTCATATCCCCCGTAAGTTATTTAAAATTCTCCGCTATTTCGAATTTTTAGGAAACTCTATTGTTTCATAATTAAAAACTTTTAGATATATATTTACAGATTGCTATTTACTATGGCCATTCACTTTTCCTTTTATTTAATTTCTTCCTAAGCACAATAAATATATAGCCTGATAAATTTCTTTGGGTATATATAAGGTTATGTTGTTACCCGCATTGCAGCCAGCCATAAAATGTATGCAAAACTTATTTCCATTAGCATTGCTTTACGGCTGCCCGCAAACCGTTCCGATCGCTCGGAGGGCTGCGGTCTCACTGCCGGCCCGTCGCACGCTTGATATGTGCACTATGCCTTTAATTTGCGGTCACCCGCCATCGAGTTAAGTAATTACATACGTATAGGTACAAATGGATTTCGATATCAAAAAATTTATAATTGAAATCCAGATTCGACCATCAATTAGGACTAGGAAATGCCCAAAATATTTTTATAGACACCTAAAACAAAAAGCATGGAAATAATTGGGAAAGTTTATGGTTTTGGACTACCACAGGAAGAAGAGAAAAAAGTCGGTAATAAATCACTATATTTATATATAATTGTCCTAGCAACTTCTCGTTGGTTGGCTATAATAAACATATTTATTTTAAACCAAAACCATATTGCAGCACATATTTCTCGAACTCTTTCAGCGATAGTGTTAATTTCAATGGGAAATACGTAATCTAGTTCTGCAAATGAGCACACTGTGTGCAAATATCTGAAAAATAAAATGTTAATAGGTTTGAATTTCCAGAACAATTGTTTTTGAAGGCCGATAAGGCTAAAAAGATCAAGAGCGGGGCTGTGGCGAAAAAGTTCTATACGTATTCTACGATGATCTTTTATTTTTAAAAGATTCGGTGTCTGTTAACATAACAAACATCCAATGTTACTAAGGTTGATGAAGATGTAATCAAAGCTTCACAAAATTACGATAATTTTCCATCAAACACTTCATGGATACCAAAGAGAAGTAAAAACAATACAAATGATGACAGACGAGGTCATCATTTTTGTTATTCTTACTTAGTATTCTTGCTTACCGGCAAAATATTAAAGTTAAAGCTAATTGGGATCCTAAACAAAAATTTATAGGGAAAAAAAATTTGATGATGGCAAAGGTCGCATTTTTTGTAGTAAAAGGACAAAAAAATACCACTTTCGAATTCGAACAAAGTTGTAAATAATTAATTAAAAACGCGCACTTTATTAATTATCCAAATGCATCATGGGACTATACAAAGCCCAATACACATCGTGGATATCAAACAGAAACTTATTACTTAAATGCACTCGTCTGAAGTTAGACGTGTGCCTTCTCAAGAAAGTGTAAGGACTCCGGTGCAAGTATTACAGCCATTGTCTGTGGATTCAATGGACAGCCAAAAGTCTCAGGCCAGTGAACAATCTTACATATAACTTTTTAATTATATTAATGAGGCCTTCTTGTGAACTGTGTTCTTTTTAGAATAAACATTTATAAAACATTTTATTTGATTTATCATAGCACTATTGTTAACTTTTCTATAGGCTTAATAATAAATTTGCTGAATTGAGTAACTTTCTTCGTTATAAAAATTCTCAAAATGTTCAGTAATTCTTCAAACTTACTTAGACTCATTCTAGTGATTCTAAAAAACTTATCTTCATACTTTCCTATTTTTTCGAAAAGTATTTCAAATTGTTTAGTTTCATCTCGTGTCTGCAAATAAGGATACACTCCATACTTCCTCCTCCGTTTTCTGACCGTAACGTTTTAACCGTTTCTCGACCGGATATTGCGGTTGCGTTTGCGGTTAACCGTAAGTTCAACCGCATACCGCAAAAAACCGGACGGCTGTCCACAATGCGGGTAACAGCATAACGCGCACGTGCCCTAAGAAGTAAATGTTATATTTAAACTCTCCTTCAAAACAGTAGACTATCTCATATTTAAAAAAAGAATGTCGTTGGATGACGACCATAAATAAATTAACCATACATAAATAATTAACGTTTGACCATAAATAAATTATTTTTCGTAAATATTATAATTAAATCTTTGAACTGATGATACCAGGATATTCTAACTCTTATAACAGGATATTCACCGTGGCACCGTTTTCACCCGAGCAATATCTTATAAAGCCACTATTTTTAATGTACTGATAATAATCGCAATTAAAAGACAATATAAATTTTAGACTTTTTGGTTGTCTGTTGAACTACTAGAATTCTATTTTTCATTCATAAATTAAACTGAGATTGAGAATAGAAGCTATGAAGCGCTTGGTTTGTCTTGGCTTATTTACGTTTTAATTATTGTAGTGACACCTTCTTAGAATATTAAACATTATTAGTATGAATGTTTTGACATTCAAATTCATATTCACAATAAAAGGAAATGATGTGTATTGTCTTTGACAAGATAATAAATTGATTTTCTCTTTAATGCAAAACTAGTGGTGGAATTAATTGCGTATTTTATTGAAACAATTAATGCCTAAGGTAGAGAGTAAAAAAATGTGTTCATGCAATCAATTATAATATACACGGCTTATAAAATGCTTAGTATTTTGTTTAATTGGTCATTTCTTGTGTATGCCAATATCTCAACTTCTTCAGCTCTTACAGATGGAATGGAAAGCGAGAGTATTGCGCCAAACCTGACATTATAAAGAAAATACATGTGTATTTAATTGTCTGACTTTAATTAAAAATTGAGGCAAAGCCATTTTAGATTCGAAGAAGAAAGACTGTTTTTTTTATGTTTTTCAGTGTTTTCTAATAATATGGATTTAGAAAATATTTATCCTAGTTGCAAAATGGAGTAAATAGAAATAATGTTTATTTGGAATATATATCATTCAAAATAAAAGACGCTGGAATACTATACATTTCCCTTTGGCTTTATGTTTTTTTGTATTTACCAAGGCTTGATAAACCTCATACCTTGATAATTCACTTTTATCCGTGTGCAGTTTCGATTCACTTTTTACTTTGCGTAACTTAATTCAGCCAGGATTTTACTGAAATATTTCTTTTTCAAAATTCGTTTCCACTTTTTCTCTGTACCCTATTTACGTTCTTTTTAATTAAGATATATTTACCTTTATCAACTGGTAATTTACTACATTTATTTTTTTTTGGTACATTTTGCTTTTCTTTTATTGATACTTATCAAATTTGACAAAGTGTGAAATTTGGATTGGATCATAAATATTTAAAGCTATTTAAATAGACTAAATAATTTCGAGCATTAACATTAGAATCTGCCCATATCATACAATTACGAATATTTTTTTTTCAATGACGCTGGGAAAATTGCGTTTCGGCATTCTAAAAATTAGAATACGGAGCAAATTATATTTGATAGAGTAATTTTTAAGTTACATCGATGCCAAAATAATAGCTCTTATAATCGAAAAGTAAAATACGAGGCAATCGTCTTCATTTGGAAGACGATTGCCTCGTATTTGCAAGATAATACAATATATTATCTCAACACTCTTCCTTGAACATTTACTTTGAAGACGAAAGCTTTAACAAATTATGTAAATGACTCATTCTAAATATTAAAAGAAAGTTTCCTTACCCTCATAGGAATACTGTGAAACTGTGTACTTCGCACCCGTAGAATTATAAAAGTCCGTTTAAAATTTACTTTTATTTCCGGAGGGTTTATGAAAAAATGGTCTTCTTAAGTAATTTAACAATTCGTGTGCTTCAATAATGCCGAGTTGTATTAAAGTGTATGCAAATTAAAAGTCACTTCATCATAAATTTTAATGGAACTGACAATAATATCATAAAAAGAGGACAAGAAGAGTTTTGCTTCAAGGATACATCGAAAAATGTTATTGTCCCCTTATTGGTACACGTTTGTCCCACGTGAAAGAATTTAATGCAGTTTTCCGTAATTTACACAAACCTCTTTAAACAAGAAAAACTATTATACACACACATATATACAGACATATACATACGTATATAAAAATTCAATATTTGGCTTTCTATTTGTTCATTATTTGAGTATATGTGCGAAATAAATTTTAATATAGTTTTCGCTGTCAGAAGTGTCATTTATCTAAGAATATTTTATGCATAGAATATTCGTATGGATTGTCAGGTTACAAAGCTCTAGCGCGACGACAAGATTTACGGTTTGTAGTAGTACTAGGATTTCCTATTATAAGTTACTTTTCCTTTGTTTTAATCTAAAAACTCGAAAAGAACTAAAAAAAATTACTATAAAAATTGAAAATTTCACTTGCAGTCAAACCGCAAATTAATGTAAGTAATTTTTATATAATCGTACCCAATGTAGTAAACATTGGGTTTTAAAAATCGCATAAAGTTTGAGTCGTTCACTTTATTATAGCTTCGAGAAAAATATAAAATAGATTTTCTGCTTTATTTTACTTTCTGCTTTATTTTATATTAAATATTTTTTTAATTTAAATTGCTATCATTTTTATTAAAAATTATACAAAACAAATATTGATTAGCATTTAATCTGAAATTGATTCATCTTGTTTTGAGAATTGCAATGTTTTTAAACAAAATGAATTGGTTGATATCCTTCATGAACTCGAATACAAATTATTTTCTTTCAACTTATGTTTTATACATGCATCGAAAAATGATGAAGAACGCATATGACTTTATATGCATTTTTATTACCCTGAACACAGCTACAGCTCAATCATTTTAGGGGAAATATCTGCACTGATGTTGACCTTAAAACTGCTTCAGTTTATTTTCAGGTCTCTAAAATTGACAGGTCCTGAGGTCGTAAATTGAAAATTTTGTTTATATCCAACCGTTTCTATATAAGTGCAGCAGTTACTTAGTTTGGTAAAATTATCATACACTAGATGAATCGTAATCACACTCGATCATACGTAAAGGAAAGGTTTACGTAATTCCGATGACGATAACATTATAAAAAAGCGTATATGCAATATTATTTTTAAAAAAATTTGCTCATTATTATATCCCAAGGTCGTATGTTATATTATGTTACAAGATATTTGAGATTCTTGAAAACCTATTAAAAATAAACAAAAAATAATTAAGCAAGACGGAATAGTTTGCTCGGCATACATTGAATTTTAATTGCCCTCATACAAGTATATCGGTAATTTAAATTACATTGTGAGCTTTCGTCTACATCCCGTTCTAATTAAATTCATAATGACCCCTTCAACTGGCCAACGAAGCGACCAACTTTAATGTAAGTAAATGTATGAAAAGGAAATTTTTCATATGTAGTTCTTACTTACTTAATACAGAGCCCAACAATACTTCAAAACATAGTTTTCGTTTTTTTCATTTTCTGGCAAATTGTTTCATTTCATTCCCAATTTCATTGCATGTAAACCCAGGTATTTTCTTTTATTGTTAATATTGTTCTTATAAAATAAAATGATGATTTCACAAATAATAAAAAATAACAAAGGGCACTTGATTAATTATTTTATGATTAAGTGCTCATCTTTATATTAAAATTTACAACATATAAATACTTTATTGGGTTGATGTTAATTTTGTCTTGGCGGTTTTAAATACTAAGCAAAATTATAGGTCTCTTTAAATTAGTACGATTGTTATTTTCGTAAATATTATGCACTGTATAATAAATACAAATTGCTATTACAAAATATATTCTTTCATTCCAAACAACGATCAAAACTTTAGCTTTTCTTGTCAATGAATATTTCTTGCAAATTACCTTAATTGACACGGTTAACAACTTTCAGCACTTTACATTTCTATTTAATGCTTGGAAAAATTGATTTGTTTCCGTCCAATAAACATCCAATATGGTTCGTTCTTCAGTTTACTTCGGATTACTGAAATATTTACCACCTTGAATTCTCAGAGTAGTGCTTAAGAAATGACGACATCGTCAAAATGCAACAGTATCCGATTTTGGTATAATCTTTTTTGGTATTAAAATACTTTAGTTTGTATTAAGAGTATTGCTATGCTTATTTGCCGAATGTTTTCCGTCTACAGCATTTTCGATGATATAATATTTAGAGTGATTTCCGTAGACTGTAAATTTTACTACCCCTAATGAATTATTTTGATTGTTGAACAAGTTATATTTTATTTTATTTTATGTAAAGGGAAAAAACAAACAAACCTTTTGAAATATTCTATAAACACTAAATACGAGAAAAGTTTAAATTCTAGCATCTCCACAAAGCACAAATAAAAATAAATACATTTATAAAATATTCAATTAAATACAACAATACATAAATAACAAATGTGACAATGATAACATAAGTAAACGAAACAATATTTTCCTTTAATAAGATATAAAATTAATACGGAAGACGCTTGTTATTACTTATCACTTAAACAAAGCTGCAATTATGGATTACAAGTTAATCTACGTAAGGCGCTCTATTTTCTATCTAATTTGGACAAAAATTAATAAAATAAAATGAAAATAACATTATTGATCCATTTGCTGTGCATGAATTTCATGGAGCCTGTCTTTACGTCTGATCGAAACTGGGGGCGTGGACTTGCAAGAATTTGATGTGTCAACATCTCTTTATTGTACAATTCGCACAACCGCCGTAGCGGTGCTTAGACACCTACGTTTGTGCGTGCGTTATCGACATGAAATAAGAAACGGCTACGAGTTAGTTTGGGAGTTCGAATCTTTATATGACTCAGTAGAGATGACTGTTCAGTCATAATTACCTTGACAGATGTTGAACATAATCATCAACATTATTAAACGTTTATAATAGAGGGCAATATAATCATTTACATTTATTTAATAATACTTTATACGATAATTTATACGATGCAAAGAGCCCATAAAAAAATATTCGACAACAAATATTTTAAAAATCTTAACATTATTTTTTATCACGTAAATATGTTGCTTAGTATATATTTAACAGGAGGATAGTTCATCTCATACCAATTGTGCGGAATCAATTTTTTTATTTCATTTTCCGAAATAATATTTTGTAATGTAGTATCTTTCATATTTTCTTAATAACTCATAAAGTAAAATATGAAAATAAAAATAAACTAACTACTGTACCAAATTTAAAATTTCTACGTAAAGCAGTTTCTAAGAAAAACAATTTTGACACCCATACGGAGATACACGTGAGTTATCTCGTAAAGAGTCCGTTTTTCCTTTGAAGATTCGGAACCCTAATAAAAATAAGAATAAAATTGGTTATGCAATCAAGTATTCCCAGTATGTATTACGTTCAATACTTATAATTGTATACCGTATTTCTCTTTTATTTAATAAATTGTCGATAATTTAGATGCCTCTCAATAGCATGGTGCTTTCATTTAAAAAATAATTTACTCCTTGGATAAAAACATCCATTAAATTCATTTCATAACCATCCATCTATCTAACCGCCTACATGCAACTTAAGACTCAAAATCATTAGATGCTTTTAAAGAACTCATAAAAAGAAAATATTTCATACAGTGCTAATAAAATTTTTGACAAAAAAATTATTTTGACGAAGTACTATGTGAAAGACCACTTCAAAATTTTTGTCAAAAAAAACTACTAAGGCAGTAAGAATATGAGCATGTGTCTTCTCTTTTTACAGTTTTGTTTAGCTTATTGAAATCATCTATTCATATGGTCCAGTTACATATTGATAGAGCGTTGAAAATATATATTGGATGATATAATTTTTACGCAGATATATACAAACTAGTTGAACTACCGAAATAAAAAAAAATACATTAGTATGAGAAATATTTCCATACACAATGACTTTATTTCTGTCCATTAACTCGTGAGTTTTTTCAGACAACAATCGATCACAGTTGATTTACTGGCGTATTTAAGTTGATTCAAACCGTGAGTACCTTTAAATGCTCGCTTAGGTAAAGTTGCATATAGATGCAGTATTTTTGTAGGATTCCGTTCTTCAAAACGAGAAAAAAGATTTTACGCTTATGAGATCACTCACGTAGACATCCATCTGCCCCCCAGTCACAGCCGTTTTTCTCATATATCAATATCAATTGATGGAGAAATTTGAAATTTAGTATTATGATAAGCATTAAAATATACAAACTGATTACTTTAATATTGTTTGGTGCTACGGAACCCTTCGTGCGCGAGTCCGACTCCCACTTGGCCGGTTTATAAGTATTATTTATTAATAATATTAATATAATATTTCATCTCACTCGCTTGGGGTATATTCAATGCCACATTTAAAATGAAGACGTATATTTTCTCTTTACATAAATATATTTATTAGGTAGTGCATTTCTTACGTAATTAACTTTTATATGGTAATTAAGTATATTTGAATGTGATGATATATCACATATATTATGATAATATAAATTTAATTAACTTTATTTGTTTTTTTTTATTTTCGCAATAAAATTTCTCATATATACGAATCGATTATTATTATTATATATATACGAATAATTTCTACGCTATGATCTTAAGCGCATTGAATTCTTTTACATTTCTACTTCATTAACAATCTTATTCTCCAAAAAATTCCAATAGAAATATATAACAACATTCAGCGGAATTTAAATTTTATGTGTTTTAATATTATACGCATGAACTTTTTTGGAAAATATTTTCTAGCATACGTAGGTTTACTAAAAATTATAAATACTATATAGAAATAAATATTACAGTATTGTAATTTTGTTTAAATAGCTTTTGTCTTTAAAACTGTGTTCAATAAAATATTTTATGAAAACTGCAATTATTCAGAGCCTGAAAATATCGTATTCGTACAAAATTTTTTTTGCATGTCGGTTTTCAGATTCACAAAAAACTGTTAATCCAACAGACGTACAACTTTTGCCATATGAAAGCTTATTATTTTCTGATTTCTATAGGATATGTAGTATACACATATCACACAATTGTTGAGATAAAGTAAGTATTGTCAGCGTATTCAGAGAAAAGATCACTGGTCTAAGTGTTTAAATATGACTATACTAAGTAAGGTGAAATTGTAGATATTTAAAAGTCCTACAGAAAAGACATAAAAACGGTTTTAACTTAAAAAAGTGGCATCGCTTTTGTTACATATGTAACAAAAGCAATGAAGTCTAGATCAATTTAATAATACACATTAAAATAAATGTTGAGACATTATTGAAAATTTTATTCAGTATTTTAAAGAAAGTTGAGTAGTTTTTTAAAGGGAGAATTGATAAGGCTTAACGCGGGAATACTGGAGTACGTCCATACTACAACAGAGATACCGATCAAGGAACTATAACTAAATAACTTAATTTTACAGAGGCGAATTAGAGTCAGGAGGCTAGGGTTTGAAAAAAAAACTAGACTATGCTCGATATCTTTTAGTAAATAAATAAATTTAAACTTATAAACCGGTCAACGAATTTCACTTTCCTTTTACACTTTCATTGAGAAGCATCCGTATTCTATCTAATATTTATTGATCTCAGATGCTTGATAAAATTTTGATTTCGTTTGTTTCCCCAGTACTGGTTATTCCGTTTAATCATTTCGACTTTAAATTTTGACCTCTGGTTAGTTTAAACAGCAAATAAATATAGTCCCGTTTTGTAATATACAGATGAACTTATATTTAGTAGTTAAAGACACGGTTTGTACTCACGATTAGCTAGCCATTGATATTTTATTTTCAGAATTATTTCCTTATTTCTAATTGCTTCTCCTACATCTATATTGCAGAAGTAGACGGGAATTTTATTTATATAATATCATTTACGTATTTTCCGTTACTAGTTGTCTCCAGAAAATAATATGCTTTATCCATAAATAGGCCTCTGTTATAAATCTTTTTGGTTTATTGTAGTTTATTTTAATAGATCAACATACCAGAATAGGTTTTCCCCTTTTGTGGTTTTCAAGTTAGACTGTAGAACGTCGCTTTGTTTTCAAACGCGTAATTAACTTGTTATCAAGTTTGTCAAAAACAATTTCACGAACAACGGAATTAGACCATAGTACATTAAAAATATAACTGTACCTGCACAGCATCCATTATAAGAACTATTTTAGATTAAGATTAAGGCACTTTTTTCCTACAAGGTTTATATTTCGAATCTAAAAATTTCCTGCAATGTTTCAGATTAAACTTCACAAACAGCAGAAATGTTTTACTCTTAATTCTTTAAATTTACATAATATTGGTGATAGTACTAACTAGGGAATGATATTTTTTTATTTTGCTCGACCGCTGATGGTCAAATAATTTCGTATGAATTCCGGCCTACCATTTATATACATTTCCTTTGATTTTGTAATATATTTTTAAGTGATAAAGAACTGCAAAATTTTAGATGACTACAATTCGCATTTATGAAATAAAAAGTAGAAAAAATATTTAAATTTTACTTTTTATCTTTAAAGATAATCTAATTTTCAATAACTGAATGTTATTTTACATCACAAATTAGCGTAATTTTCGAAACTAATTATCCCAACATAAGAATATTTCACTATTCATTTTAATTTAGATGAAAATTTGCAATACTAGATATATTTTTCTTAAAATCCTAAATTTAAAGATAATGAGCATATCTTGCTAATGATATATTTTTATGAACATACATATATTGCATTTTCCCCTGGATCTGACAGGTTTAATTGCGTCCCTAAAATTATAATAAGCTTGACTCTCTGACTATGCTTGACAGCCTATGTTTAATAAATAAAACCCAGGCCCTGTATATAATATTTTAATTTCTTAAGTGCGGTTATCAAAAAAATTTTCAAACTAAAAGGAGAAGAATATATCATTTGTTTTTTTTTAATTCTTGCAGTTGAACCTATTTAATTTACCAGTTAAATATTGTGTTATTAATTTTATGCAGCTGAGAAATTATAATATTTCCACCTAAATTTCCTATGTTTGATTCAGGTGAATGTCAATCAAGTTAGCATCTCTTGCCGTTTAAAAAAAGGACGGCAAAGCGACGGCAAACTGGGACCCTGCCGGTCTTGAACAAAAAGCTTGTGTCGGCGCCGTTTCATTACGGGGTCGGTGTTGACAGTATAAACACTCTCAATGCCGTATTAGTGAAGTTTCAAAAAAAATAATTTTTTGACATTATGAACTTTTTAAGTTTATTTATTTTAGGAACTGTTTTGTTTGTATGTGCATATTTTTATTATAGTGAACCTTTCTACGTAAATTTTAAAGTAATTACATGAATTAAATGATACATATATAAATTTAGACGACTAACCCATGGAACTTTGTTGCTATATTGACGGTCAATAGTTACGATTTAGTCTCTCTCATTCTAATTGTGTTCCGCCATCTGAATACCAGTTAGTTATGTCTAACATTTCTTATCAGAGATAATTTGTTACTGGATATCTTGATTGCTTAGCTGTGAGCTATAACTATGATAAAGATATAAAAAGAATTACCGCAACTCTGTAAAATATCGCTCATTTAAACTAAGAAAATATTAGAACTATTTCTTTAATCATATATGTTTTAAACGACATGACAAAAAAGCAAATAATGTATAATTCTAAGTGTACGTTAATAATTTAGAAATCCTCAAACTTATATTTTGTTAGAGAAAACGCTTGTTTACGTCATTGTAAGCGCGGAACAGAGTAAAGTAACTTTCGGTGCCTCGAGCGTGCCATAAATAAAAAGCAGCGCTTTATTGCACAAGTTTGGCTCGTTTCACTGAATAAATGTCCGGAAAGCTAGTTTACGTTCCACAATTAAAGGTTACTTCCAGTTGTGGATTAAAGCTTCTTTAATGTTCTGAATTTAAATACTTGTGAGCTTTGGCTTCGATGTATTCTTGAAAGTCACGGTTGAAATTATTGCAAGGTTATTTAATATATATTATCTGAGCCTATAATAATTAAAGCGTTAATATTTCTATTTTTCAATAATACACATAGTATTTCAGCTAAAATATATAATATTAAGGGGTGTTCATATTTCAAATTACGTGTTGCACAATTTAAGCAGTTTCTATGCATGGACAAAATTGAAGGTCAAGTAATGTAATTTCTCTTTGTTCGCAATATTTATAAATTATTCACATTATTACAAACCTGAATTTCGCAGTGAATCTTATTACAATGGTACGTAATAATAAGATATAATTTTAAATATAATATTAGTTGAAACAGTGCCTGTCGATATTTCTGCTCGATCACCGAACTTACACACGAATTATTGCGTGACGTTAAAATTCATTTTCACTACACTAGAGAAAATAAAATATGCAAAAAACCATTAAGTACGGGTAGAATTCGCACAATAAGCATTCTGTAGACATTTATATGTATAATAATTTATAAACATTATTAGTTATTAATATACTAATTACTATTTTTACTAGGTAAAATATATTGTCAAATATATCTTTCATATTCATACTGGCTTGAGACGAGAACGAAATGAGAACAGACCATATCTACTAAATTATGAATTGACGTAGTTCATCCTAAAATAAACTAGTTGTATTCATGCCTGCAGATGTTTTTGGATAGTTTATAAGAAAAACGAGAGGGTTGGAACTTAAAAGTAAGTTTTGAACACTAAATGTTTAAATATTATAATTAAAACCCGGAAAAAAATAAATTATCCTAAAAACTTTCTTTCAAAGACATGTGTTCCTGTGTGCGTTTGTTTTTTTTAGGTGCGTGTGTTTGCGTGTTGATGGCATGGAGAAAGACATATCGAAAGAAAAATTGCTTGAAGCAAAATTTATATTATGGGGTAATTCCATGAGATTATTTATTTATACGGTATTTGTGTTCGACTTTGGTTAACATTAATTATCCAACAAAACATCAGTTTATCATATTGTATATTTCATGTACGTAAATATTTTTTGTCTATATACGTAAATATAACTGCCCGCATGAACTACTAAGCTTATCGAACAAACTGAATAAAAAAAAAGTTTTGTGAGAAAAGGAGGAAATTTTGAGCATCACATTATAATGTTGCATTAAGTTCCATTTGTATTGCGTCAAAAAGTATCAAATTTGATTGGTTATCAAAATAGTTATTTAATAATTAAAAAATATGCTAGATGAGTACATCCCTCGTACAAAGTACCATAAATATTGTCACATCTAGCGATATACAGACTTATTTATGTAACAGACTTTCCGTTACCATAAATGGAACCTCTATGTAAAAGAAAAGTTTTAAATTACTATAATAATCGTTTTTTCTTTCTAGGAAACTATACTCGTATAACAGTTTTCAAGATCAAACGTTTTAAGGTGTTTCAAAATTATTACTATTATTATTTTTTTCATTACTAAGGAACGCATTAGAAGATAAACTTTTTTATATCGAAAACAATCCTTTTTTTATATATTATTTCTTTCTGGCGGTAATATGCTGTTTATTTTGACTGATTTTGTTTGTTTCGTGATATTCGATCACAAATTTTGCACTTATTCCTCTTCTTATTAGACAGATAAAAAACAAATGAATAAATTTTATTTGACTTTATGCAGATTATATAAATGTATAATAATATATTATACTTGTATTTTAGATTTCTCAAGTGGCAAATTATTTTACTGTGATAGAAACGAAATCTCACAGACATGAAATGAAAGCTATATAAATACAAATATAGCTACGATTCCAAAAAAAATCTTTAACAAGAAAATAGGTTTATATATTCAGTTAATCAGATTAGTTCATGATTTACTACTCTTGCTCACCGTCGATCATCGTCTATGATAATTCGCAAGAGCAATACACGGCACGAACCATACTAGCCTTTAGAACAAATTATATTCATATTTACGAACTGGGTTGTGAATGCGCATTTTCGAAAGATGTATCGCAGAAGTTAAACCTGTCATAATTCCTTAATAGCTTTATCCTATTTTTTCCCTTATATTCTGTTCGTCAAGAAGAAAAAATATAATTCGTATCTTGAGATAATTTAATCCATCTACACCTGTGTAAATAGCCAACTTTTGAAGTATTTATCATAGTCACAAGCGATGTAGAATTTGAGGTATCTTATTTAAAATGATATAGATTTGTGGGATGCTATGAAATGCTTTATGCTAGAATTGCCAAAATCCTATTAAAAGCTTGCAAGGAACGAAATCAAATTTAGCCAAAAAAGGAGTAAGACCTCATGTGGAGCCAATAGGGTTCCTATTAAAACTAACAATTTTATCTGAATATCTCTACAAATGTTTGCTTACTCGCATTTTTGTTTTAATAGCTATATCTTTAGTTTTTGTTACGTAACGTTCTTTTAAGGAATTGGTTACAAAACAGTTTTCTTTTGGCTCATTTTGTCCAAAATCCAGTAGCTTACGAGTACACAGCCGTAGGCCAATAATGATCGAACGGATAATGATCGGCGTATAATATAAAATCAATTTATAATATTATATTACTTGATTCATAGTCCGTGGATCGTAAATTAACTTTAAATTAATCAAACAATTTATTGACATTATTGTGCTTAACAAGGTAAAATAAATTTATTTTAAAACAACGTTTTAAAAACAATATTGGAATTAGCTTATAAAGAAAGAAAATATTTTTATAATTACTTTTCTAGAATTTTAAAAACATGCACCGACCTTCGTAATCAAATTTCTTGAATTTCACTTTTATGTCCATTGTGATCATAAAGCCCGTGTGCGATATATGTTAATTTTACTTGCTTAAGATTCTTGATTACTCGTGGCAAACATTTGATTCACTTAGTACAATGGATTTAATAAATTTAATTTCAGTGATCGGTGATCGTTTTACAAGTTCGACAAATTCTGTAGTCATATAACAATTTTTTTTTTAGTTCATTCCAATAAAAATTCGTTTTTAAAATCTTTTTCGAAGTAATTTTATTTTTTACTTTTTAGTATGATGCAGAAAACTTTACGTAAAGATTATTTACAAATAAAAATTTATCTCAGATCTAGAATCCTGTATACATTCATTTATCACTTACAAAGAAATATTATTTACATTTATAGTCACTTATATGCTTGATGTGATTTATTTAATTTTTACGTTGTTGCATGCTATTTGTCCATACAATTCCAATTCCTCACTCCTAAAATCATCCGACGAGCGTACTCTGTTAACAAAAGCTTGGCCTACAGCGAAGAGCCTCGTCTCTATCAAGACATTATTGATTCCTTGCATAGGGCGTACTGTTGATGCTCAAGATTATGTTACCTAATCCAATAATTACAGTCCCACCCTAGACAAATCTAATGTCAAGGATTTCAGCATCTATTTTTTCAATATCTCATTGTCAGTTTAGTTTTTATTTTTGTGGCTGTATATTGTCTAGTTTAATTTATTCATTGAGATGGATGTAATAAGTCCACATTCCGAACATATATGTTCAACACAGCGGAGAAACTGTGACCATCTTCCAGGTTTATTATGAGCTCTTAATCACCATCCACATTTGATCACGAATTCAGTTAAAATGTACGAGACATTTTCCAAATCCAAACTCAATATGTCTTCTTCCCGGCCCATCACCAGATCAATTTCCACTTATCTTAAATTGTAATATTATCAGATTTATAAACACAAGCAAAATTTATTTTTAATCGGAGAACAGGTAAAAAAAGCGCAATGGATACCGCACTGAAACCACCCATATAAGTTGAGTTAAATAAAAGCTTGCATTTACAAGTTTTTTCTTTCAGTATAGTTTGTAACTCAATCTAAAATGTATCTGGATGAAACAACATAAACAAAGAAAGTTATGTACTATGCGATGTCTCACAAATTGATATGAATAAAAGTTATAAAGGAACATATTCCTAAAATTTATTTGAGTCCCTCGAATAATATTAATGTGACAAAAACAATTGAATCGGAAACTAGTAAAAATCAGACATATGTAAAATATTCTCAGACATGAACACACGGAAGTCTAAAACTTGGTTTATTATCATGTAAGCATTAAAGAATGTTTGAGCTAAAGTTTAAAATTTATTTATTTATAATACAAACATCTACAGTCACTTGAAAGGAAAGAAATGACCTTCCATATTTGAATGTCAAGATAAAAGAGAGAAGACGACTTGATTCAGTAGTTTAAGTTGAAACAGTTTAAAATCATTCCAATTTGTGACCTGAAATATTCAAATTGAATAATATGAAATATATTAAACTGATTTGACACAGTGAACGTATTTATAATAAATAGGATTTTCTGATTGCAAAGCCAGTTTCGTATGAAATGGATGCGAAGCACGTTATTGTTATTTTGAATATTATTTTTTCTCAATTATTCTTTTGAATGGAAATATAAGTCATGCTATCAAAAGTAGAACATTTTTTTCACAGAAAATATATGACTGTACTTAACCTTAAGTATCACGCATTGAAATTGCTACATTGCCACTAATGAAAATTGTCAGACCAAACGTTTTAATATTATACTTTACGTTTAATGTTTATATAAATATAAGTATAAAATACAAAAAGTGAATTTGTTTATTTGTCTTCCTTTCACGGCTTAACTATTAAACCGGTTTCCGTATAACTTTTCATTAAGAAAAAATATGTGACACTTTTTATTCAGAATCTTTGTTGGGTAATTTAAACATATCTGAAGTGAAGGTACAGGATTCGAATTGAAATATAGGCCAATTTTCTAAGTCGAATAATGGCATAATTTTTTTAGGATAAGACACTTTTTTCACTTAATAATAAAAAAATGCTCCCATATACGTTAATAGATGACGCAACGCTTACGTTAAATCTTCATTTAATCTCGAATAAATTTCGCAGTCTCAACAGAAGACCCACGTGAATTTTTTAATTTGTATATTTAAAAATACGAAAGTCAAATTTTAATAATGTTAATAAAAGGTCAAAGTTGAGAGTCGTTGTATAAAAAAATTAGGAGAATATGCGGAAGAGACGAAGCTTATTTTCATTCAAGTTGCTAAAAAATACGATTGTTAGAGGCAATAAGAGATCATATACACAAAAAAATATAATGACTAGGTATTTCATAAACGTTTCATAATTTATTCATTTAATTTGATTCAAATGAATAAGGAATTTGGAAAAGTTTCTAAAAACTAAATACTAATTAAGTAAGAAATAATATTTCTAAGCATTTACTGGTGACTTCAAAAGAGAAGGAATACGCAATTAAAGATGCATATATTTTTTATATATATTACTTCGAGTTAAACTGAAATTGCTATAAATCAATTGGCGATACAAATAAAAGTTTTCATTCAGATATGTAAGGTCACAATGGTAAACCGCAGTGGTCTCTGACTAATTTGATACTTAAATTAATTTGTTGAACAAGAAGTACATAGTATTCTATTTACTAAATCATATGCTTGCACTTTGCACGCAATTAGAAAGTATTAAATCTAATATTCCTTGAAGAAATATCGACTGTAAATTTCCTTACAATTTCGAAACCGTTTTGCAGCTTTTGAACCAGGTTCTAAATTGAAATTAATTCATAAGCATTGAGTCAAAAGTAAAAATATATTTACAATTAGAAATATGACTTGCTAAATTGAACCTTAATTGTAGTTTTAGTTGGATTGATAAAAAGCCAACGAAATATGCTAAGATGTTTTGTGTAAAAGTTATCTGTTTGTGGTCATATTAATATATTTTTATTAAATATAGTTAATTTTTAATTTGTTTACCATACAATTTTTAGGCAATCATGTATTTTATTTTTTAGATGTGGTGGGCTTCGCTACAGAAGAGATATATCAATACTTTTTATTTGTACTGCTAAATATGCTTCACCTATTTTTTTATAACATACTCCAAACATGTTTATTATTACGGTTTTTAACATATGTAAAAATTGTCAAATGAATAAAGAGATCTTAAAATATCTTTATTGTGAAAACTATGTATATTATCCATTTAATAGTGTATTGTTTATTATATTGTTCATTTTTACTTTTTATGGCCTTGTCATGTTGAGATTTCCATTAATATTTTTGTATAAATTTATTCTTGTATCTGATTTATTATGCTTGTATCTGATTTATTATCTTATTCGCAATTATTTGCATTTATCTAACACTTTAAATTTTGGAATCAAAATTAAAATACGTTGATATTTTGGTATATAAGAATGATTATACATTTATTTTTGTAGTAATAAATTTGGGCATAGGAGAAAGCATATATCGTTGGTAAATTTTCGGCTTTTTCTGAAAATTGAATGAAACAAATTCAACAAAACATATATCTTCTATTCAGAACCGATACATTATTTCACACTTGGTGCCTTCAGTACAAATGAAAAGAAATATAATTTTTTTGTTGTATATCTGGTCGTAGTACTACTATTTTATTAATAATAAAAATGCTGATGAGAGCGTTGATATAATAGATCAAATATAAGTATATATTTTTTCATCGAACTCTCCTTCAAATATAAAAGTTATGTAGGTGAAGTTGAATATTGGATACATAACGAAATATTTTAATAGAATTTGAATACATTGATGCACAACATACTTATCAAATGATATTTGATAACAGTTCTTTTCTTGTGTGATATATAATTTATTTCTTCTAATATTCTCAGGTATGTTTAGGGTTATACTTTCTATTCTACAAAGGAGTAGACGTAAAAGTTGCCACAAGGAATATAAGTTGGGTTTTTAATTAAATATTGTGTTTGACTTATGAAATGTATTATATAATTTTAAACAAATCATAATTAGTTTCATCTTTCTAGAAAAAAGAAGGTCTTAATAAAATCAACGTTGTCAGAAACTAGATATCAATGGGCAATATCATACTATGTATATGTATATATATATATATATATATATATATATATATATATATATATATATATATACATATGTTTTATTTTTTTAGTATATTTGTAGAATCAACATGATATAACACAATTATTTTATTAAATTAATTAATTTAGCTACTACGAGTAATAAATTGATATCGTTATCTTGGGGGTTGTTACTTCGGTTCGATGGAATCGCAGATGAAAATAACATGGAGGGTCCGAGTACAAAACACGGCAAACTAAGTATCGTGCATATCCGTAATGCGCAACGAGGGCTCTTACTGAAATATAGATAAACTCTTAAATATAATCAGAAAAGAAGGGCTTTCTGAGCGATCCCATTCAAGCGTTTCCAACTTTTCGATAAGATAATGTAAGTTAGTGCGGAAAAAGAATTCATGAAGAAATATTACCGAAGTTTTCATTGAATTAATAATTGCAACTCTTCTATAGATTAAATATATTACTTTTATTAGTTACACTTTATTATATATAAACGTAAGGAATTTATTTCTAGAGTCCGTACTTCGAGAAAGAATTTTGTCTATCTTCAATGACGTTATTCTCGACACAACAAAGTAATCATTACTTAAAATAGGTTATCAATTTTGCTGTCGTATTATATTTAACAAACAGATGTATAAGATTTTATGCCATGTCCATTATCTTGTAATAAGAATTTTAAATTATGTATTACAGTGGTTTTTCAGATATACGTTTAAAGGAAGGAAGAGGGATATATGAAAATTTAATGGTATTAGCTTAAAACGCTCATCTGTGACTTAAGACTTTAGTTCATGAAGATATTTAAAGAGATTTATAATTTGTTAGGTACATATTTAGATATTTAAATTAAAGATAAAATAAATTAAAAGTTTTAAGCTGAATAAAAGACGAAACATTAAGAAAGCTGTCCTAAATACTGACCATACTTAAATTTTATGAAATCATGTGATACCATTTTTTTATTCATCTCTAAAACCCTGTATTTTTGTTGAGGAAATACAAAAATTATCTAGACACATTTCTGACGTCCATCGTTTATGGTTCAAATTATGTTTTTATTTCAAACTCTACAATCACATTTAACCGTTCAATTTCCAAATAATTAAGTGCAAAAAATGTTATGGAAACCTGAAAATTTCTTCAGAATTAAAAAAAAAGAAGAGAAGAAGAAGAAATCTTCAAAAAGTATTATTGAAATGTGGACAGAAATAATCCGAAGTTTAATGATTTATGGCTAAAAATATTAAGATTCTTGCATATTCAAAATTTTAGAAATAAAGAAATCTCTTTTTTTTTGGACATTAACTATATTTTCTTCCAATATTTACACATTTTTTTTATTTTCATAATATCGTCTGATTACATGGTTTCAACTTTTTCATAAGTTTCAATATATTGTATATATATACGGATCGTAATTTTAAAGAGCGAAAGAGTGATTATTATTAACTAAGTTATATGTTTTTTTTTTAAACTTTCGCGATTCGAACACATATTTTATTTGATTTGAATCGGGTTTTTTCGCGGTAATTATATATTTAATGAGTAAACCTAGATATTATAAACTAAGTACTCACTATGTCCCGACGTTTCAGACTGGTTGCACAGCCTGTGGTCACGGGAAGACTGACGATGTATAGGAGTCACCGCTGAGACGCGGGAGTGTTTTTTAAAACTACCCCTACTTGGTTGATTGTAGAAATCTAAGGCGCGTTCACACTAGACCTACACACTACACCGACGGTGTCATGACACTTGGATTTATGTACACATCGCGAACACCTAGTTGCAATCACTGGATTCCAAGCCGCCGAGAGTTTGAATCATCCTTCGTCAAGGATTCCCGGCATTTTGTCGCCATTGTTAAGGACATAAGGTTGGAACCAGATGACATAATGGTAAGCTTTGATGTCGAGGCACTGTTTACCAACGTTCCGTTAAAAGACTGTCTTGATGTGGTCAGACAGATGCTGTGTGATCTCGAATTACCAGACCAATATGGGAGACTTTTGGAACATTGTTTGGACGGAAACTTCTTTTTGTACCAGGGTCAGAACTATCTTCAGATCGATGGTGTCGCTATGGGTAGTCCGGTGGCCCCAGCACTTGCCAACATCTGGATGGAATATTTCGAACAGCTGATCGACAGTGCGGCCTGTGGTATATGGAAGAGGTACGTGGACGACATTTTCTGTATCCTGGACAGAAGGATCCGAAGTGCTAACGAGGTGAATGAATATCTCAACTCGATTCATCCTCGGATTAAGTTCACCTATGAGCTGGAGGAGAACAGGACGTTGGCATTTTTGGACGTAAATGTAATGGTGAGACCTGATGGAACGTTGGCTCACACTGTATACCGGAAACCGACTCACACAGACAGATACTTAAACGCTGCATCACATCACCATCCTGCTCATCTTCAGTCAGTAGTCTCCACACTAACGCGCAGAGCTCATGACCTCTGTGACCCTGAACATCTACAGAATGAGCTACAGCATGTCCAGGAGGTACTAAATATGAATGGCTACAGAACACGGAGATTGCATGCTAAGCACACTGGAATTAAACACGCAGAGGCGATCAGACAACCGGCTTTTCTACCTTATGTAAAAGGGGTGACGGATAAGATTGGAAACCTACTCAGACGGTTTTCAATAAAACCGATATACACCCCTCTTACAACAATGGCCAAGCAGCTGCGGACACCAAAGGACGTAATTCCATTGCAGAAGCCAGGTGTCTATAAAATCGACTGTAGCTGCGGTCTTTCCTACATAGGTCAGACAAAAAGGACAATCGCCCAACGCATGAAGGAACACATAGCAGCTGTGAAGAACCGCCAGATAAGTAAGTCTGCTATAGCAGAACACTTAGTTGATTCGGGGCCCAATCACTGGATCGAAATTCATGACCCCAAGGTTATTTCTTCTGAGCCTCATTATTTCAAGAGGAATATACGGGAAGCGATTGAAATTAAAAAACATCCAAATTTCAACCGTGAAGACGGATTCAAACTCTCGGCGGCTTGGAATCCAGTGATTGCAACTAGGTGTTCGCGATGTGTACATAAATCCAAGTGTCATGACACCGTCAGTGTAGTGTGTAGGTCTAGTGTGAACGCGCCTTAGATTTCTACAATCAACCAAGTGGGGGTAGTTTTAAAAAACACTCCCGCGTCTCAGCGGTGACTCCTATACATCGTCAGTCTTCCCGTGACCACAGGCTGTGCAACCAGTCTGAAACGTCGGGACATAGTGAGTACTTAGTTTATAATATCTAGGTTTACTCATTAAATATATAATTACCGCGAAAAAACCCGATTCAAATCAAATAAAGTAAGTTATATGTACCTGCATCTCAATTTTGCACCAAATTATGAAAGTTAAGGACAAATATTATGAAGCATATAATTCGACAGTTGGCAGACAAATAAATGAGTGATCATGTAAAGTAACGTTTTAAATCTGTCGCACTAACCTAGAAAACAATAAATGAATAGTATATAATGAGCATTCATGTAAAAAATCACGTATGGGAACGAGTTTTTTAAACGCGAAACAGATATGTAAGGTAAATAAAAAAAGTATGTGGAAAATAGCGGAAAAAATAGTGCAAAAAAGGAATAACTTTATGGTTGTCGTCTGTAACATACAAAAGTGTACATGATGATGAATAAGCAAAAAGAAATAGGTCAAAATAGAGTCAATAGCTATCGTTACTGCCCAGTTGAGAGATTCTGTAACTAAATACAACAGAGACTCATAAGTAGTTCCCATAATAAACGCGATTACTTTTAAAATATACGCGTATTTCCCTCATATCGATATTCAAATCGACGTCGCGTATTCCCAAAATACGAGAATACACAATAATACCATTATGGAAATACGTAGGTACTGCCGAAAATTCCAAAATATGGGAGATTTTAGGACACAAATGTACCTATAGGTTTTTATATTATCCGCTTAAAACTTTCGCTTTGTAGGAAAGATTTTGATTGCAGTTCAGAAAAAAGGAACATATTTGAAGCTTGTTTTTAAGTAAAAATTTCACAAATAAGCAAGCATTGGGTATTGGTAGATAACTATGTGATACATAATTCAGGTATATAGTAATTTTTATGTTATTTCTATCTTCAATGTCTATTGCCAAATATATATAAATAGCGTTCTATAATGGTGTCATTAAATCTCCATACGAAGATACCTACAGCTTGGAACATATAAAAACGTTTATCTGTACCTAAGTTCCTTCGTTTTTTTATTCAATTTAATTTGATGTTGCATTTATTTAAATATAATTACAAGATACGTTGATAAAATATTTAGTTTTGTATCGTCTATAGTTCCTGAATTATGTGTTAAGGTGAGAGTTTCAATTTTATAGATCCCTTTCGTGTATAAAAATCAGTCTGCGATATATAAATGATAATTAGCCATTGACATTCAAATCTTTGCTTGAAATATTTCTCTATTTTTCAAAACAATTAATGAGTTCAAGATGGGTTTGGATTTACATTCACTTTAATTTAGTTATAAAAAATATTTGCAGTTTTATTTATTTGTTTTTTCCTACTACGTACTTTTAAAAAAGTCCCACAAAAATGTTTCACATTTCTTTTTTGTCACTTTTATAACTGACAAACTGTATTATGATCATCAATTTTTCACTCGACTATGGCTCACTAAAGAAATGCGGTATAAATAGATTAGTCTCTGTGTATATGATTCGTTTTTACTGCACCAGAATTATGATTTAAGTTTTACATTTAGATGGCGTCCGTGATGTCACAAAAATAGGTAGCGAAAAGAGAGTTTTGCGTAACCTATCGAGTCTTATTCGACAGGTATTTTAAAATATGATTAGGGTTTAGTAATCATTTTTTAGACTTATTATTTGATAAATATACAGCCTCAATATCAAGTAAAATACTTTATTACAATTAAAACTTCTTTTTTTTTACCTTATTACGTAGTCCTGAGACTATTTATTATCACAGTGCATCGATAATCAAATTAAAAGTCTTAAAAAAAACTCCATTCAGGTATTTGGTCTACATATATAATGAGAAAATCATATGACAAGAAGTTTCATAAATTGTGCTATACCTACGATAAAATAAACCTGAGTAGTTGTTTTTTATTTAATTAAAGCTTGGCGAATTATTTGTGTAACAACGGCGGGAGTCTTAAAATTGAGCCAACTTTGATTGAATTTGATGATATGAGGGTTAGTGGAAAAATACTCAAAAAGATAGTACTTGTAATTCTTCATTGGGTTGTTACTCTACACAAATTACAACAATGTAGTTTAGAGCGGGCAATAATGGAATATGTGAAGTATATCTTTTTTTAAAAGACGAGTCGTGGAGTCAAGATCCAGTGAGTTTTATAATAAAATGACCAAGATAAAATATTGTTACAATTCTTGTAAACTTAATTTTTTGCCTATAATAGCCTATTAATAAAATATTGTAATAATTCGTGTAAACTTAATTCTTTAGAATTAATAAGTTTGTTATTTCTAGTGTTTGCTAGTTTACTAACCATTGATATTAAGATCCTGTAAGAAGTAAATTAAAAATATAGGTTTTAAGAAGAGTCGCATAGTAATACTGCATACCTGCTCATTGAAAATTTTAGTTCTTTAGATATTGCTCTTGTGTAGTAAGAGCAAGTTTGCATAATTTCATTTTTGCTTGTAACCCCTACATGCATAACACACGTTAATATTTACAGAGTCCATTGACATTTAATGAAACTTTTCACATAAACCAATATTGAATTTTTTTATGTAATCACAAATAACATACGTATGCTACACATAATCTTCACTAACAAAATTCTTATAAAACCGCATACTGTATAAGAAAGATATAAACTTTGCATGAGCAGCTACTTGTTATCCCTTTATAAGCAATGTTTAGTTATTCAATGCTTATAAACTATATATAATAATCCTAATTTATAAAATTTGGCATTAAAGAAAGGTATATTTACTTTGTGAGAAGAGAAGCACAGAAATTTCTGCAAAGAAATATTTGCAAAAAATGAAATATCTCTTAATTTTATCACCATTTTAACAACAATGTAGAACTTTATTAGAAAAAAGGAAAGAAACTTTATTAGAAAAAAAGGAAATTGTTCGAAGCAAAAAGTTCGTTAACTTTAAAATTGTGTGGAATAATTTTGCATTCATTATTTTTCAATGACTGCCTTGAGTTTAACGCAATGTTACTGATACATATTTGAACTCATTTTGGTATGGACATTGCATGCACATGGATGGAAATTGAAATTTTTAAATTATATATAGTAGTCAGCTTAATTCAAACCAAGTCTATTATTAATTTCTTTATTTAATGGCGTCTTAAATATCTTTCTGTTACTGAAAACGTAAATTCTTCATTTATTTTGGGAAAAAATAATGAACCCAAACATACAGACAAGAACCATAACGGTTCGAATGCAACAACGTACGATGGTCTACTTGGGCGACTCAGAAACGTCTACTGAAATGCAGGTGTTTTCATAAAAAAACAAAAAAACATGTATTCAGATCCCCGAAAACACTGTCAAATTGACCTGTTACTCTCTTACGGTAGGTAAAGGGAAGAAAAATTCTCAGATGTACAGATTTTTCCGACTAAATCTGTATTTATCGCCATATATCGGCCAATTTACACAAAACCTTCGGGGTAACATTAAGTATCTATGTTTGGATCATTTGTCTGGCGTAATGAAGTAATAAGTATATCTAATGGACTGTTGCGCAGAGCTTATAAGTTAGATGAATACAGGATTGATGTAGAGTTTTTTTCTTACTATTTTTATTAATAAAACGATGTAATGATTAAGAAATATTGTATTACTATATGAATTAGAAAATAATTATTCTAAACGAATTAACAATCATAAGACGTATTTTTATAAATAAACCTATAATGTTACAACATTTGTCACTTCCGTTGGACTAGCTACAATAAGAATCGTATTATGTTTCGATGGCACACGTGATAGGCCAACGTGCAATTATCCGTCTGAAAAACATTAAACACTGAGAGCAATTCCAGAAATATTTAAAGTCTGGCTTTGTGCTTTATTTATTGTCGTTCCAAACACTAGCCGCTAAAAAATGACAACCAATATTATTATACAAAACAAATATGAGACCATCGATATTCTAACGATTTACGTAGCCCGTACCAGTCCCTTATTTATTGCCATTCCAAAATGCTAGCCACTAAAAAAATGACAGCCAACACTGTCATATAAAACCGATATCATACCAGTTAAGCTTTCAGATGTCATAATTTTTCTAACTTACTCGGCAGTTATTATCATAATGCGGCCAAAATACGCAAAGTTTCATAAGTTATACACCATAAATATTTTTGTTGATCTTATTTCGTAACATGCGAATAATACTCATATGTCACACATAAAATATATGAAAGTGATTTAAAGTCTTATGCTCACGGCCAAAAAGAAATAGAAAATTCCATCATAACTCTTCTGACGTAAACAGAAGTACCCCTATTCGCAGGTACAAGTACCCACGTAGTTAAACTGGGCATACACCGCCAAGTTCGGATAGATTGTTATTAAGACTCTTAGATGAAAAAAATTCATACTAATAAATGTAATTGCTGTCTATCCACTACACAAAACAAAGTTTCTGTCTCTGACGGAACGCGATAATCTCAAAAACTACTGCATGGACTTCTATACAATTTTTACCAACAGATAGAGTGACTAACGAGGAAGGTTTATAATTCGTGACGCTTTTTATTTTGGTTTACGTTTGCGCATATTTTTAAATAATTCTAGATTTACAGGAAATTATGACCTCGACATTCTATTCCATCATTGAGTTGTTTATTGCAATTTATTTATTGCTACCTTTATATTTACCGTAATATTCATCTCGATACGTCTTAGTTAATTTAAACGCTTGGTTTCCTAATGTTTCTTGTGTTCCATTAGGGAATCACATTTTGAAATATTGTAATAACTTCAATCTTTAAGCAATTTACAAATTATGTTCCGGTATTATAACATAAAGGGTTACATCAGGTAATATATTAAAGCAAGGGAAAGTAGAAACGATTTACTAGATTTGAATATTATTGACGTTTATTTTATAATCGTAACAGTTTCGTAAAATTATCATTCGTGTCATTCATAATATTAATTATAATATTAATGCTCTTCTAATTGTCCCTTATCGTCTAAATTTCACGAGTCTGACTTTAAAATATGTTTTTATTTTGATAACTATATGAATGGAAAAAATGTAATTAAATTTTTGAACAGTCAACTAATATTAAGAAATAAGAAACAAACTAAACTTTTGGACTTATCCTGAATTTTTAATCGGTATGATAAATAATGAAAACTAATGTGTGATGCTTTTCAATAACACTTTATTTAAAAAAAATTAAAAATAAAATAAATGATGATATTTAAAAAAACTTGTGATATTGCTTGTTTGTAATAAGATTTTAAAAAACACCTTGAAACAAAATGATAAAAATTTCAAAAGTATATGGCGTAAATAGGTTTTCTATAACGTCCGTTTCAAGAACTACATTTTTTTGGATTCGAGAAAAGAAATATTTAAAACCTTGTCCTTCTATGTCATATAAATAAACAGTATTTTTGATAACTTTCTCTGTTTAACTTAAGTTTTTATACACAAAGAGGACTCTATTCCCATTGTTTTAACATTTTAATTAGCACATTGCCTTAATGATTAACTATTAGTTTTACTGTCACAATACTGTCTTATTTCTTATCACAATACTATACAAATGTCACACAAATAAAGCTACAAAGAGACATAACGACCCCATTGACCTATCGGTTTTGCCTAGTGCTCGTCAGCGACAACGATCTAAATTGTCGATACCATTAAACGTTATGGGCCACACACAAAACAATAGTTCATTGGTACATCTGAATCGCGGAAAGCGAGAGAGTCAGCAACATAAATTGACTGCTAAACCAGGATAAAAGGCTTTATTTATTACGAGTCCGAATCTGAACGTTTACATTGTCTCCACTTTGTATATATAGGCTAAACTTTGCTTCAAGTATTGGGCGATATATATATATATATATATATATATGTATGTATGTATATATATATATATGTTTATATATATATTTATATATATATATATATATATATATATTTATATACATATATATATATATATATGTATATGTATATATATATATACTTCTCAAATTTCAATGTCGTTTTTTGTTCGATATTCGCGATTGAACTATGCGTAAGGTGAGTGTATATTCGGAAATATTTTTTTATGAAATAACTTATTAATTAATAACATTATGTTTGACAAATTAACTAACATTAAATAATTTTGTGATGTTCTTAGAAAATCTTGATTTTACCGATTTTGTTTTACGATTGTCATTATATAGATAGCTAAAATAAAATAAAATTAATAAAAATGTTTTTATTTTAAAGATACGTTCTTGGAGTCTTCTCAAACGTACACCAATATGTATTAGTTGTGACTGGTGTAAACCTGATTAAATATTAAAAAATATATATTTGTATCAAAAGCTATAAAGGATTTTAAATGATAGTTATTAGATTTGAAGAAGTAAGATTTTGCACAACGTTTTATTTGAACGTTATTATTATTCTAAAAATCTATGCACCTAAAATTTAAACATTAGGAAAGCTCTGTAACGTAAACAAAAATAATTTTTAGTTCAAATAAAAACAAATTAACGGGCAGCTCATGTGTTACCACCTCAGAGTAATAGTTGAAAAGTAAAAGAAGGTAAATTTTCTATGTTTCTCAAATAAAACTTCTAACTTCTTAACTGCACAGAAACAGTAAAAGGTTGTTTTTAATATTGAAAACGATATTTTCATTCGAATATTTCATTTATGGGCTAGGCTTATGAGAACGACGAAAAGGTTAAAGCTGAATTTATTTTCATTACGACATGGACCTTGCGGCGTCTGCTATTGGCCCCAAAAGCATATAAAACTGCAAAAATGTTTAATATCTATTGTTTTCATTGTTATTCGATACAAATTAGTTATTTTGTATATTAGGAAAGAGTTATAAGTACTATAGTTATAAATATATAAAAAAAACAAACATTTATATATAAAAATTAATGCCAAAGAGATAAATTAAGATAATTTTTTTTGACCATATATCAGAAAACTTCATTCATATAGATCTCCATAGATAAGCTAGGAGTGTGTCAAATGTAATGAAAGTAATGCTAGTGGCATTGAAAACACAAAATTTATCATAACGAGTCCTTCAATCACAAGCAGTGAATATGATTTGATGTTGGAGTTGAAAAAGAAGAACTAACCAAGAGGAACTTTCCAGTGGTGAGGACTAGATTCACCAAGTTTTGACTCATTTAACTTGTGTTAATGTGTAGTCCCTTGGCAACAGGTAGAAGCCAGAGTTTGATGATGGAACCGGAAGGTGTGGCAATTTTTTAATGATGAGGTGTAGATTCAATGTGTTTGAGCTCGTTTGAAATGTCTTGACGACTCTTTATCACAAATATTGGACTTAGTCTAATGATGGAACCAGAACGTAGTGACAGGAATTCCACAATTTTGAGGACTGGCTTCACTGAATTTGGATTCATTTGCCTGGTATGATGAGTCCTTTGGCTAGAAGTGGAATAGTTGGAAGTGGATAGTATCTAGAATCTGAATCGTCCTAATTTTTTTGGGCGTTCTGCATCTAGATGCAGAATGCCAGTAAGTTTTATTTTGTTGTTTGTTGTTGTTTTGTTTTTTTTTTTAGTTAAATTTCCACAGTGCACTTAAGAGTATATACAATATAACACGAAGAAAACCACTCCATAACGATTCATCACTCCTCAAGAATGCAGTTATTCTTCTATTATGTTATGTTATATCTAATATTAAAATGTTTATGTTTTTGACGTAATATGTACACGAAACTAGCAAAAACGAAACTACCGTATCAAAAATAAATACACCAATCGCGTTTTTTACTAAATAATTCTGTTGAAAATTTCTATAAAATGGTCTAAAGAACGTGTTAGAAAAGTTGTTGATAGAAAAATCCATACTGGTAAAATCACAATTGTCGAAATGTAACTTTTGTCACATTTTACATAACATTTTACCTCTTCATGTAACTACCATGTAACGAGAATAAAAATATATATTTTATGTAACTTTTTGTAATGTGGTCCGTATGCAACTATTCTAGAACAAATTAACTGAAAAGACACGTAGCATTTTGTTTGCAATGTTTTTTGTAAGGAAATTATGCGTAGGTATCATTTACTCCTTTTCCGAGGCTCGAAGAAAACTCATTGGTAAAAAAACATCTCTTTCTTAGCTTGGCTGCTAATAATATTTTGACAAAATTCAAATTCAAATTCATTTAATGAAAATTAAAATTATTATATATACAAACATTTATTAAACTTTTCCACTTTACTTTTGTTCCACCTGTTTAATATCGTTTTAAAACTTTCTCTATGTCGCTTTTGGGTTTATCAATCAAGAAGTAAATAGATACTGCGTCGTCTATCCGCTCTCTACAATAGAAATTATCTAGATATTAAAATATATAATGATAATTTTGTATAAAATTAGGGCTTTTAGAGATAATGTTTATATTTAGCCTGAAAAAGTGTCATTGTAATGTAATCTCTTGGGAAAAACATTATATGATTATGAATTTTTCTGCATTAAACTTAGTTAATTACAACCATCCGTCTGTAATTAGCAAAAAAAATTTATAATCGTAAACCGATGTCCTCGTCTGAAACTGACTGTTTGCGAAAGTCCAACGAAAATACGGCTGTTAAAATAACGTCATTAACTAAGCGTATGGGCTATAAAAATGTGCGTTACTTTTCTTCCCTTTCTAATGTCTATTTGAATGTTTTCAATGTGTTCAGGTTATACAAGTAGTATACAAATTAGTATGGCTATGTCATTTATAAATATATATTATAATTTGTCGAAACGAGGTAAACCTTATATTTACCACAACCATTTATATGACCAATTTATAAATGAAGCTATTTGTTTTTTTTATTAAAATTAATGCTTTAATCATTATATTGTTTTCCATTAAGTACACCATGCCATTAATAATGAGTTTTTTGACAAAATCCTTAAAATGCGCCCTAACGAAGCACTCTTTATTATGAACAGTACTTGCATTACGAATAATCTCTACACACTTAAATACATTTAAGATTATGTACTCTAGTATCTATCGCATCTATCTGTAAGTATTCCTGTTAATTTATTTAAAAACGACGTTATCCCTTTATATTATGTTAATGTGTGGCCTAGATTATTTTCCGCAGAAATAAATAATAGCTACAATTTCTAAAAAACTGTGCGGTGGAGAAACTTAAGGTAAATCGTCAGTAATATCTATTTTTTCATAAATAATGCCTTATCTCTTTCGAAGTGGAGAAGAAAAATGTCTACATGATATTCTGTAAAAGAATGGTGATCCCTTCTAATTCATCCACTTAATTGGTTCTCAGCACAATATATGAAATTTAAAAAAAGTTACTTAATTTGTCCCCTTTCCTTACATTTTATATAAAAACTTTTAAGTGTTAACTATTGAGACATATGCGGGTTTTATAATTATCTACATTTAGTGCTTGTAATATAAACAAACCGCGATCTGTATTTCGGCTCCCTACTATCTCTCGGTATTGGAAGTAATCATAATAAATTTCTATTCTAACGGGTATTGTTTTCACGAGTTAATTTTGTGATAATAAACTTGATAAGTTGTCAACTTTACAGCCCTCTCTTTTACTTAATGTCTCAATCAAACATAAGGTGTAATAAATTATATACAGTTAGTTAATAATTTATGACTGTTCAAATATCCTACCGAGTATCGAATCTTTAGTGTTTTCTACGGGTGCTAGTGCCATAGGCACTGGGCTGCGGGTCATTATATATAATGCCGGAATGCGTATAAAATACACATTCTACAGGGAAAAATAATATCAACATTTATTAGAAAACAACATGACATTTCACGACATTTTATTGTTTCATTATCATTACGCCAAATATGGTATAAAATATATAAACATATAAAGCAGTCAAACATCGTTATATATCAAATTGAAAACTGTCATTGTAACTATCTCACTGTAAGGGGTTATAAAATGATGGCAGAATCTAGATATTTTACGCGTCGGAATTTCGAGTATATTTCCGCAATGTTTTTTACGTCTGACTTTTTCATAATCGAAATGAAAATGTATCTACTTTTTCTTTGAATTTTATACTTCATTATATGTAAAATAATGATGTGATAATGATATTTGTAAGATTATTTATCGTGAAAGTTTATTAATAGTCTGAGCCAGTGGCCGGCTACCTGTATGTAATAGACCAGACTTGGATTTTTGTACAGTGAGTCTCCTCGATTTAACATACAAGGAGTGGGGCTCACTAAACCCAGCGCGGCTGGTGCAGCTGGAGTTTTGGTACATTAGGTATCAAAAACTGACTAATTTTAAATCTATTTGACCACATTTGCTAGTTAAATATTTTAAAATATATGATTATTTTTATTAATAAGTAACTATGGCAGACTATTATCGCGCGTCTAACATCGTGGCAGACAATTTGGAAACTGCAAAAAAAATGAAATTTTGAAAGTAATTAACCAGGTCTGCCTTTAATATATTTTGTTCATTATAGTCTTAAAAGCTTATATTTATTACGGCAGACGTTTTTATTCACTTCAGTAGACATTAAAATCTTAACTACTACCCGAGCAGATGTATAAAAATGACGCATTCTATCGTACATTTTTTTTATCTGCTTGTAATTAAATTTGTTGCTGTTTTTAAAAATTGATATTTTTGTAGAAATTAACATATTTATTTCTGTGAGATGTGTGATATGAAAAATTAGATCCGTTATGAAGCAATAATAAATACTAGGGTATATACATGATTACAAATTCAAATTTAAATCGCTATTTATTCATTTATTTTTTTATTTATTGCATTAAAACATTTATTTTTAAGTTGATATAAAAATTATTTATGGATATATATAATATTTAAATATATATATATATATATATATACATACATATATATATATATATATATATATATATATATATATATATATATTGCCTTATCGACTTAAATCATCACTTATCATCTTCGAAGTCATTTTCAACGTCATACGACAAATCTTCATTACCTGATCGGTTTACTGAATAGGTTTCATGTGATCTCATGCGGTTTTATGAAGTATCAAAGGCAATTAAAATGATTTTTTTAATATTCAACTCTTAGAAGTTAACTGAAAAAGAATTTAATTATTTGATTTAAATTTCGACCTATTTCGATTTCGAAGTATAGTTATGTGTTGAGTAAAAAAAATAACTACAAGGAGTATAAATTCGTAAAATATCCCAAAATTTTCCGCTCATTTTCCCGAATTCATTCAAGCTGGATATTATGAAGTATATCACTCAAGAAGAGATTTTCTAAAATTTATTTGACTATATGGTCAAACTACCGGTGGGACCACCGGTGGATGTAATTTTTTGTTACACATAGGTGAGAGGACTAGTGGCATATTTAATGAGTAAATATACTTGTCAATAACTCCACAACTTCGGATAAATATGCTTCACGATCCTTGACAGTTCAACCTGTTTCTCGGTCGATTCACGTCTTAACAATTGTGATTCTTCTTATTTCGGTTATTGATTATGTCTTTCCTATATAGTTTCATGTCTGATAGTGTTTGGTTATGTTGAAGTTTTGGTTAATAGTTATTTTTTATTTTTGTGATAAAAAATCATTAAAACTAAGAAGTTACAAATTAGGGACGCGCTCCATGATAACGTTATTTTATGGGCAAATTACGCAAGCGTTACATACATAAGGCGGCATACAGAAATCCGAAAGATTAAGGTGAATCTAATGAAATTTCATTTCGGTTGGTAATGGTTTGGTTTCGTATTGCAAAATTCCTTTAATATTGAAGTAAATATTTTATTAATTTAAAAAAAGGGTTACACAGGTATATTAGATTGATTTCAATAAAAACTATTTCCAAATCCGACATGCCTATAAATATAAAAGGCCTAAAGCAAAGAATATTTGAAAGGAAATCCTGGACTGACTGTCAAGACGCGCCTATTGAATCCTTGAACGGCGTGAACGTTAATAAAATTTCATTATTTATGATTCGCATTCCGTGAGACAGGCTTCGCGCGTATTCGCATTCAATTGTTGGAGAGACGAGATTATGTACGCTTTACGTTTCCGTAAATGCTCTTTATCCGGTCTATTGCTTCAAAATAATATTACAATTTTATTATATATTTACAAACCATTATATATTTAGATAAATATATATTTAATTTCTTTTTATGCTCCTTTATAATGTTAGTTACTCGCCTTCAGTGAACGCGAATGCTAAATTGGGGAACCGTGGTTTAATTAGGTATGGTTCAGCGAGAGAGCTATAAAAATTGCTTTAACGTTTTTATTAAGTTGTAGACTAAAATAGTAAATACAGGAACTTTGTTAATTTTCGTCGAAGATATCATTGAGTAGTGTCTGAGTAAAGGGTGAACATAGAGTGATTAAGAGTGTGATCAACGTTGAGCGTTTTCACTGCATTAATTTTATTTCGTCATATAATTATCAAAAACAGAACAGACTTAAACAAATTCAGATCTGTTGAACAGAAGCAGTAGCTTTAAGATAGCTTTTACGTTTAATGTATACGGAATATTTAAGTCCTTTAATTAACGATAGAATAATATTTTGCGAATTGCGAATTGATCAATTAAAATAAAAATAGTTTAATGGAATACTTACCTTTTTAATCTAGTAGAAAACGTAAGTAATCTTATATCAATTTTTTATTCTTATGGCGGTGAAGGTACTGACAAGTAATGGGGGTCCAAATGAGTTTCATTACAATAAGATGAAGAGGTATTATTTCACCTTATTGGGAATAGACATAAGGGTTTTTTAAAATTTTATTAGCATTTCTAGTTTTTTGTCAGTGAATTTGTTCACATAGTCTGTTTGATTTAATAAGTCATTACTGAGAGTAAAATATGCAGGCTGGAGATAATAATAACCAATTGTGTCATGGCCATTTTAAGCCGACATTCTTTTAACGAATAGCAAAAAATGGGAAGCTCCTCGCTTGTAATTTTGACTTTTCCTTATTCATATATATATATATATATATATATATATATATATATATATATATGTCCTTCTGATTTTATGAATATATATTATCAATCAATCTAGATTATTCTTTTCTATTTGAAAAGGAATACTTCCCGGATAGTCTCATAAATTTTGTTATGATCTGACCATAGAAACTTAAGGTTCTTCAACACTGAAAAACAAAGATGTCGTCATACATGGGTGTAATAATAATAAGAGACAACTAAAGGCGACTTAAATTTACTCTAGCAAAATCAGGTTACATTGGGGGGGGGGGGTGGCTGGAAATTGAAGGAATTCTTCAGGAATGACGAGTAAACTCATCGAGTTTCGACTAGTTTGACTTGCTTTTATGTAAAGCAAGAAAATATTAAAATATATATGTAAGTAAGTATATACGGGTTAATCAAAGGCATGAGGGCACGTGTTTAAACGATTTTATTTAACTTCTCGTTCCGTATGTTGTAGTTGATCGAGTTTTCAACTATTTGCCTTAACCGAAATGCCAAATTCCCATGATAATACAAAATTACAATAATTTTAAATTTTGATCCATAGATCACAATGCTCAGGAGTCCTGCTTGCCTGAACTGTTTGACCTGAAGATCTGTTGTTTTTTAAGTAATATTGTGCGTCTTAAACAGAAGCTCTGCTATTAAACTATGGTTCTAACTCCTTGATCCAATTATCTGGAATACTTCCAGCTTAAATCGTGAGACTTGAGGATCTGCTGTTTTAAAATTAGTATTGTGGATCTTGAGCAGTGACTCTGTTACTGAAACTCTGTTGAACTTTGCATTCCCATTCTTCAGAATAATGCTGCAGTTTAACGGCCTGCCTAAACCACGACACTTGACAATTTGTTAGTTTCAAACTAATAAAGTAGGTCACCAGACCGTACTCAAATCACTGGATATGGTGATATAATAAAATTGAGCTAAGCAAACAAAGCACAATATAATTTGAAAATAAAATAAGGGCAAAGAACTTTTTTAAATGAACAGATTGTTTTATAATCGATGTTGTATTACAAGC
The DNA here is from genome assembly GCA_039881145.1 of Druceiella hillmani. Taxonomy (NCBI): domain Eukaryota; kingdom Metazoa; phylum Arthropoda; class Insecta; order Lepidoptera; family Hepialidae; genus Druceiella; species Druceiella hillmani. The sequence goes on from JAYKKI010000014.1 coordinate 41,328,136, forward strand.
TCGAAAATAATTACTGATTAGAATAAAATGAAATCATGGTGCGTGAGAAATTTCAAACTGACTCGTTGTTTTACGTCACAATAAATGCTTCGACTAAGATATTAAGGAGGCATATATGACTTCAACGTCCAAGACAGAAATTTTTTTATTAAATATGCCCCAGTTTTTATTTTAGTTTTAACAAAGCCTCAGATTAGTGACCCGCAATTATTTTCAAGCTTTTATAGCACATTGGTTGTGCCATAAAAAGGTTTAATTTAAAAAAGTTGCCTTTATTGTATTCTTTGTATGTTAATTTATATCACCGGCATTAATTAACCATTTTGGAGGAATCTATTTTTATTTGAAAAGGTATACTTTTAATATAGTATCATAAAAAAAGTTACAAATATACCATGTGAATTGAAGAAACACCATAGAATTCTTTAAAAATTAACAGCATTTTTTTTTTAAATTTTGAATGGTAAAGGTCCAACGATAATCTAACAATTAAGTTTCTAAAGTTGTAATACGATTAAGGGTGATATAAATCTACCTTTTAGTATAATCGAAGTACAATGATGGGGCCGAATGGTAATGATAGGAACTCTTCACTGAAAAGCTTATTGAATTTGGACTCGTTTCACTTGTTCTAAGATAAGCAAAAAATAACGAAGTAAATAAGTAAGTACATGTATACAGGTATGTCCAAAGGCATGCAGCGACTAAGGTATTAATAAGTATGTTAATAAATAAGTGCAGGTGTAAGCAAGTGCATAAAGTAAATAAACTCTAATACACACTCAGGTAGATAAGTAAGTAAATATATAGAAGTGCATACAAAAACTAATAGCAAGTAGTATATTAATGGGCAAATGGACGGTGCGTACAATGGCCTGAAACACTTACTATAAAGAAGCTGTATGTGTTATATATATATATATGTGTATGTGTTATATATATGTGTTATATATATATATATATATATATATATATATACATACGTGTGTACACATGAAAGTATGTAACTATAATTGAATATATTTAGGTTTATTTAATGCCAAAAACTTGTTTCAACTGCAATAAATGCGATATTTTTTATATTATAACCATGGCAATTTTCATGTTATTTCGGATAACATAGGATATCATAGACAATAAAAATGGAAAAATAAAATTTTTACAAAAATATACGTCTTCAAATAAACATCGGTTATGAAAAGCACCGAAAAATATTAAATTATGAAAATACGAGTATTCAATTGGAACGTTAGGGATGCAACATCGTTTACAAACATAAATAAATACAAAAAATACTGCGATTGTTGGAAATTTTTTTGATTCAGTGCAAAATGAAAAGTAGCACTTATCTGTGTTTATAGGTGTGCATATAGGTAAAAGTGGATGGAAGACTCAATTTAGTGTATTAATATAACATTGCTTATAGGTTTACAGGAATAAGATAGTAAAATGATATTTGGATCTGTCCGAAGTGCCTTCTACGAATAATTTGCAATGTAATATATCATCAAAAGGTGGAATAAGTTAAAATAGTTAATTGCAAAATCTATTGCATTCTCTCACAATCTCGTTTATCGTTTTACTATTATTCTTCTGGTTGCACTCGTCTTCTATTTGTATCACTCGAATATATTGAAGTGTAAATAAATTAATATTATCTTTAAACAGACTTTTTTACATTAATTTCTCTTAACATACTAATAGATAGTCATTAGAATTAATTTAATCAGAATGAAAATTTGCGATTAGTTTATTTTGATATATGGTAGTGTAGTTTTATTAACTTTAATAGTCATAAAATATATCATGATTTAAAAATTACGCTGAATATCTGTATACAATTTTAAAACATTTTAAAATTTTTACATATTCCATGGTCATGCCAATGGACATACCTATAATTCAGATCCGGACATCGATTTAGATATTAAAGCAAACTTAGTAGAATTGTTTAACGTAAAACGAATTAAGTTATGAGAAATTAAAAAATAAGAAATCCCGTTTAAAAATACAAAGAAAATTAAAAATACAAAATATTTTATCCTCTTTTTAAATTAAGAATAGTATCGCAAATTGAATATTCATATTTTAATTTTGCATGTTTTAGGAAAAAGTTTAATGGACTCGAATTACATGTGAAAGAATACTTCAAAATCTAACACAAATTGTTTGTAAAAAAAACAATCCTAATTAAAACTAATTTAAGAATTTTACAACAAACTTTATTGGAAACCAAACTTATTAAAAAGAAAAGAAAATTAGTGTTCGGTATATTCTACCTTACATGTCAAGCAACTAATATCTGTTCATGTAATATTAATTATACAATACAAACATTATTTGAAAACAGACTACACAAAGTGTTTATAATTTAAAGTAAAATTTAATATCCACTTTTATTATTCATTAACCTTTATACTCAGCTGACAATGAAAAAAATACATGAACTTTTTTTGATAGTTTATGTAACATCATAATAACTGTCAATCTATCCGAATTTAATTATGGTACTTAATAGCAACACAGAATTAATTAGTTACCGTTATGAGCATTACAACTACAGTCTACGCACTCATTCTTGATTGTGAGATTAGCATACTTTAATTGCAAATAAGGGTGAACATGGACTATTGACTTTGAATATAATATAATATGTCAAAAATAATTTAAAGTACAAGAAGATATGTCAGTAGTCTGATAAGTTAATGTAAATTAATAATTAGCTTTCGTTGTTGTGTCTACGAAAAGGCGATGGTCAAAACGTGGGCGTAATATTAGTACCTTAATTTTTACTTTTACGATAAGTGAAACAAATTCCTTCATAATATAAGATGGATTTTATAAGAAATAAATCATTCATAGGCATAAATGTCTTGCCCAAATGTGAGTCCTAAAAATCATCTTTAGATATCCAATGTGGAAATAATTAAAAAGCAAAAAATGGGTGACGCGGGCTATTTCCAAAAATACCATGAATAACTTTCATATTTAAATGTATTTGGTCAAGTCAATTATAAAAAGTGATTGTGTAAAACTTACAATTTTGATGAACTATTGCATAAATTATCTACTCATATTTGTTGTACAATGAAAGGAATATCTTACAAAGAACCTGAAACGGTAACGAAGTTCGCCTCGAATCTCAGACCCTGGTGTTCACTATAAGTGCACTGCGAATATCATGATGATCTAAGATTCTTCACTTCTTCCTAATTTATTACTGTGGCGAGAGAATGAACACGAATTGATTGCCCCGGATGTGTATTTATTTAAACGTGCAAACGTTACCTGGTGAGCATTGTAAGATGTATATGTATATATATATATATATATATATATATATATATATATATATATATATATATATATATATATACGTATCTATACATTCGCTCTGTCATTTTATCTGTCTCTGGGAAAGCTCTTTTTCCCAGAGATTGCTTGTGATATAAACATCAACATTAACAACGTATTTGGAGGCCTATGGTCTTACATGCTCTGAGTTTAATTCATGGTTTTTTGGCAATTGGTTCATGTAACACAATGATATGGCCCTATAATGCATATTACTTTGTGCCATCAGCAAAATCTGAAAGTGAACTTATAGAGTATTCCGGTCGATCTAAAATCTTTAAAGTCGGCATAATGGAAGGTCTTATAGTACGAGTAAACAGAAAATTTAAAAAAAAATCAATGATTTCTGATTTTATGTGGAATTATAGGCTGTTTTAAAACATGTGCCTGTGAAAGACAGAGTAGGCAATATATTTATACTCGAAAAATTTAAAAAGTTTCTGATTAATTTAATAAAAATGTTATGAACCATTAAATGTATATAAATGCTTAAATGTGTACGGAATCTTCGTAGTACGGGTTTTACTTTTCGCGTATGCCTCGTTACTCTTCTTTAAACAGAACATGATTTGTATTAATTTAATTGCTTATAAAAAATTTGTTCTAATATTATTAGTTTTAATACACCATATCAAATATGTATACATATATGTATATATATATATATATATATATATATATATATATATTTATATAAATATATATATGTGTGTGTGTGTGTGTGTATTATTTTAGGTAATACATCGGATAGGCGGGTTGGTGATAGAAGTGCCTAGCTTCTCAACCTTGGTCGTCATCGTCACTCGTCATTGGTTTTCGGCATTTTGCAACGTGATTACAAACACCACTTCAGTCCTACTTGGTGAGCCGCCGTCGAAGATCGTAAGCTTTGCGACTAGTGCAATTGACGGTGAATTGAACACCACGATGACGGTGAATTGTGTTATATACCTTAAATTTACTTACAAATATATCCATCGATGTTTGTATCAATTATTACTATATATTCTATGTTTTTTTACTCGTCAAAACTAGTATATCATTGGTAAATGCTTCAATTATTTGAACGGAGAGTGCAATATCCACGTTAGATTTTCTCCATCGAGAATACTTCCAATAACTCATTTATCATATAAGCTTGCCCTATGTGTGGAAATTTATTGAATGTTTTATATTAATCTTAAAGTGTAATGTAATACTAGGGGATAATTCGTATGTTGATAGCCAAGTCTACATAATTTTATCGTATCTAGTATAAAATATACTCCAATATCGTTTATGATAGAATGTCAAGAAAATAATTTCAATTTATACACATTCTTCAGAAATTGATACCAAGCTCGTATTACTTCATTATCACCATTTTTGGATAAAAGACTTGTTAAATGTTTCTTTCCGCTAACATTAGCCACAGAATTTGCCACTCCTTGTGATATTATCAGTATTCGGTGGTACTCGTAGATCTGCGTTTCAACACCTACGTTTAAGTGCTTAATAGTATTAAGTATATTTATTTATTTTACTTATAAACACGTAAGGATTCCATGTTAGTTTTTTTAAGGTGAATTTTTTAAATATTTTGACTTTAATTTTTATTTGACTCTTAACAAAATACCGGTCAAGTGCCTGTTGGAACATGTATGAAATAGAATTCCGCATTCCTCTTGAAATTACTCATGAAAGTTGATCTACAATAATTTTAGGTCAGAGTTTTAATCAAATGCATATCTAGATTTTTGAGTTTTCAAACCTTTGAAAAAAAACTAGTAAAAAAACTAGAAGAAATTATTTTTCCCATTTTACTGAGGAACTATATTAAAAAAATTGTTTATTAGCATGTTTTATATCAGAATGTAAATAATTACGACATTAAATTTCAATAACGTATTTATTTCTATTAATAAAAAAAATGTGACATGATAAATGTAGACATCCAGGTCTCAGATTCAATTCCATTTATGATATTAACACAATTTTTACAAAATTTTCTAATGGGATTAAATGGTCCCCAACCACCTCCATAATCTCACCAAATTCTTCTTTGTTATCTTCTATTCTAAAAATTTATATATTTTTTCAAGTGTTACTGATAATACAAATAATGTACTTTTCTGGTGATAAAATAAAGTATTGTGTCACATTTGAGTCATAAACCGGAAAGCTTAAGGTTTAATATTTTCTAACAACATGGAGATATTCTAGAAGTTTGTCTTCATATTATCACGCAGGTGAATGAACATATTATTACCTCTTTAATTTGTAGCCTCATTCCTTCCAGTTTCTTGGTGTATTTAATTCGCCCCTAAAATGTATGCGTCTTAGCATTGTAAGAAAATACCTAGGCTGAAATTAATTCCAAGTATACGAAAGGTAATACGACAATAGTAAATACGATAAGATCTAATGCTTTTAGGGGCACATTTATTCGAGATGGTTAAATCTGGTCTCATTAGTGAAGTCATCTGAGTGATAATAATTTGTTTACAGTAATTTGAATAATAGGCACCACAAACAACTCTGTAGGAAAGACGAAACAACCTTTATCGTCTAACTGTTCTTATCAGATTAACCTAAATGTAAATAACTTAAGATACGAGCCAATTAGTATTTATCATTGGGGCTAGCTGTAATAAGGGAAATTTAATATTTAAAATGATATTTGTACACACTGATCGAACTAAGATGGGTCTCATTTCAAACCCGTTCGTTTGTTTATGTATTTAAAGCAAATGATGATGATGTTTGGAGTAAATCTAGATTGTCATTTAGCACTGCAGCATTTTAAATATAATATTTTTACATTTTTGGACTATCATTTACCTAAAAATGCACTCAGCCTAATCCTTTCTTTTGGACTATTATTTACCATTAATTTTGGACTATTATTTACCTAAGAATGCGCTAGTAGTAAGTAAAGTAAAAGTAAGTATCTACAGATACGTGTCATAATAATTATCTCATTAAAGTTCGGGTATTTCGCAAATAGACCAACTTGGACGTTTCATTTACCATGACACTCAATAACTGTTAGTTTGGCATCATATATCATTAAAATGAATGGTCCTTGTGCTACGTTTCTGCTAGGTATTTTTTTTTAATTACCTTTCATATTTGTATCATGATACATATGTAAATTACGTATAAATAATTGTCATTTATTTCTTATGATATATCTGAAATATATTATTAACACAAACAATACGTTATGTACCGTTTTGTAAATTAGTTGACAAGTTTGGTCGTACTTTCTTTGTTTAAAAAAAAAATAGGGATATGTCAGATTTCTTGTAAACCCGATTATATATTATAATATATAAACGGAAAAATATTGAGAAGACAAATCAATATTACATGTCCTTAACAAAAGGTTTGTAGACATTTTGTATTAGACCTAAAATAGAATTATTAAATATGTTCATATTGCAGGAGTAATAAATCGACATTTTGGGGAATTAAATTATTTCAAAAAGTGGTATTAAACCTCTAGAACATAAATATTGGTCACTTTCTAATATAAACACTTCACTAGACTGCTTTAGAAGTTTGAAATGAAACTACGTGAAGAAACGTGCATTAGAGAATTACTTGTGAATATTCATTGATTAATATTTCGCATCTTTTAAATCATTATTATTAAAGTTTTGTATTCATTTTTAAATATATAATATTAAATGAAATGCCATAATTAGTGAAGAGGTTTACTAAAGAAATAACAAAAAAGTTACAAATCGTATGAATATTATATTATATATTTGTTAAAATTATATTCAAAAAATAATCTTTTCAAAGTAATATTTAATTAAACATTATAGCCAAAAATGTTAATAGACTTTCGAGTTTCATCTTTGCCTCGTATTATATGACAGGAAATGTACTCCCTAATATGATTGATAAGAGCAGGTTCCCTCTAGGAAATAAAGGTTGCGTAATGCCTTTTTGGTTAGGTACTAGACCTGGGCCAAATAATTTCCTGTTTATTTCTGGAAAAATATATGGTTTATTGCAAAGAAAGTTGTCCTGTGTTTAGTTGGCCGGGGACATTTTATTCTTATGACGCGGTTCAAAGTTACAATGTATGACATGATATATATTTCTGATTCAAATTGAATAAATATTTCTTAATTCAGGATCGTAATGTTCACCAGTGTGATTATTATGACAACTCATATTTATAAAAAATTATATATTTTAATGTTATTCATTTAGTTCATAACTTTCCATTTAGATATTGTATTATTATTGAAATGTAATAGCATTATCATCAAGGTATCGATGATAAGTACACTGCAAATAAGAAACATTTGAGTGGTCTTAGAAAATTTAAAAAAATATTATTTGCTTAAAATGAATCGCTAAATTAAACTTTCAATAATAATTGAGCCACTAAATATAATAACACCAACTAACACATATACACTGTATACCAAGAAATGATTTTGCCACTAAATAGAGTATTTAACCGTGACATAACTCATGTATTTTATTTATATTTTGTTTTCTTTTTAATGAACTCTTGTCGGTTAAAATATTTTCACGTATTATCGTAGTTTTCTTCTTTAACTTAGTCCCGGCTTTTGCGGTTTTTACTATAATCGAGTAATGGCTTATTTCAATTAAGAATAAATGTTCACGTCAAATATCACGATATTTTTGCAACTACGTCAAAAGTGCTAAATTAATTGTTTACGGGAGAAGTATTTAAATCTTTAGAACTTCTTAGAATATATATTCATAACTTGATGAAATGACAATAATTGGTGGATATCATAAGAAATAGATTTTCATCATTTGGTTATATTTTGTGACATAAAATTAATGTTTTTTCATTTTGCCAGTTATGACGCTGGTCATGCATACAAAGTTATCTCACTCAAGTCAAACATTGCGAAACAAAATGACAAGACACGCGCGACGACGCGAGGCAAAGTTCGTTTGTTTTATTAAAAATGAGTTTGGTTAGTGCACATGAATTCAAATTATTCAATATTTTTATATTGATATTATTTAAGTCTGAGGTCAAATGTAAACATAATGTACATCGCTGTTTGTTTGAACATCTAATTAAATAAAATTGATCTATCTTTTGGAAACACTCGTGTGTAAATATATATGTATAAATATATATATATATATATATATATATATATATATATATATATATATATATATAAATATACATATGTCTATTTTTTGTGCACTTCATGTTTATTAATCTTTATAACAATAACAAAAAATTCAGGCATATTTGACATGTTGTATTTTTCAGTTTTCGTAGTAGTCACGTAAAGTCTCGTCAAAAATTTTGTGATCCTAACCTAAGTACTCATAAGTTTTCAACTAATACCTCCACTTGTAGATCTTTGTCTACAAATAGACGTTTCCCACATCTGAAGTTCAGAAGTCAACCTTGGGTGCATTTAGCATAAACTACGTTAATATAATCAACCAAAATATGACAACATATTGAATGACATTTGCTGCGAACAGAAATATTTTTTTCGTAATTCAAGGGCATTTCTCCAGAGATAAGTGTACACAGGATAACAACAGCAATCATATTTTTCAGAAAGTTTTAAAATAATACATTATACTTACTCCTGGTAAAAATGCACAAGGCTATAAATTTACAAGATGAATAATAATATTAATGCTCTTCAATAGTGTAAAAAAAGATATTATATTCAAGTAAATGTTTAAAATGTTATATGTATCCGAATGTATATGAATACCTCGGAATATCCTCGTATGTATTCTAACCCTATTCAATCGGCTTTATTTTTAATTTCATATCTCCGTTTTCACTTTATTTATTAATTTGTGCTGTATAAAAAATGCCATCCGAGCATTTGCCAAGAATTACTAGTACCACTTGAGGATACACGAAAACTTTTAAAGGTCAAAACAAACCTGTACAATATTAGTGAGTTTTAAGACACAAATTTCTTAGGATGCTTTAGGAACTTCTCTCGTGGGTTGTATAAAATGTTATTACTTTTGAAGAGTTTTGTTGTTTATTAAAAATCAGATTAAAGTTTCTTGACAAAATAATATATACTATTGAAATTAAAACAGCACGAGTTGTAGCACTAACGTGGCAAGGGTAAAGCTATAAAAGGTTAAATTTAACCTTTTCAGCGGTTCCTAGAGTCTACCGGAGGTTTCAAGACATTAGTCTTTATCGAAGAAGTTGAGAATCTGGCAGACATTGGATAACATCTGAGGAAAGGATAGCTTAGTTGTTCTCTCATCGTTACATCTCAGAAGATGAAATGCAACGTCGTCGACACGAGAAACGTGATTTACATTTATGCGGTAGAAGGGTTATAGGAGGACTTTGAAAGCATAAGTTAAAACTTTACGTGGTATCTACAGGGTTTTAATTAACAACAGCTCATATACAAATTAAACCTTGATTTGCTAGCCAGCACATTGCCGGGATCCTCACGCAATGGGTTGGAAATCTTTTCTCAGATGAAAGCCGTATGCTGTTATGTAGCTCCGAGGTACCTTATCATGTCTTGAGATGCATGAGGAAATGATATGTTCGGTGTCGCATTGAATAAACTGTGAATTGCAAAGGGGCTCTGTACGTGTAAAGGGGTATCTTTCAATGGCTGCACAGAACTTATTTTCAAACAGAGAGGTGGTTTAATTGCTGCAAGGTACATTGCAGAGATACTCGAGCCGTATACGGAGTACAAAAGTTATAGTATAATACAACAGTAAGACTTCCAGTTGATGCATAATAATGCAAGACCAAAAGTTGCTGGCATAGTGACTCGTATCTCGAAAAGATTGGTATGCACGCACACACACACACGCGCGCGCGTGCTTTTGTGTATGTATGTGCGTGTGTGTATATATATATATATACACATATATATATATATGTATATATATATATATATATATATTTATATATGTATAGCTTCGGGCACAAAACAATTTCATTACATGGTATTCCAGCATAGGGAGGGGAATTGAATAAAGAATTGGGAAAAGAGACGAATGGGTTATCAACATGTTGCCACATTTCATTTCTTTGCTTATATAAACACTATACATAGAAAGTAGTGCCTTTACTTTAGTTTGGTCAATACCGTCTCACCCAAAGTATACAAAGATTTTAGTACAATCCCAGTTATCAAGATTTCGTGTATATTTTAATGTCTGACGTGATAATATAACATTATCAAAATGCCATAATTTTTATTTACATATACATGACTTGCGACATTTTCAACTTCACGTGTCTGCCTTTCAGATTCCATTGATATTTGTTATAAAAACTATATTGGGAAAGGTTTATAATTGCTAAATTGGCCGAAAATGCCAAGCCCAATAAAAGTCAAGGTAATGTGTTCAAAGCGCGCTCAAATACCAAACTGAAGAAAACGTTTACGCCTATCGCGATGTCAATTATTGGAGATTATGAGATGATAGCGAGCTTATTAGTAAACTATATTACTATTTATTAGGTACCTAATATTTAATGAATATACCTTTGTAGACTGTAGCACATTTTTAATCACAGTTAACTTAAAAAGTTTAATTTTTGTCTATTGTTCTTTTAGATGAAATAAAATGAAACACGCAATAATGTACTAGTTTTTAGTTTTCAAGATTCATGTCATAATATTTTTATTTAAAAATAATACTTGTATTAATTATAATTTTCATTAAATTTAAGCTTCAAATAGCCTTTCTTTTCACATAGGTAAATATATTTTGAAATTCAAGGAAATTTCAAATTGCCTTTGCTGTTATGAATGTGATTCACATTAAACTATAAGTTTAATAACTTGTAAAATGTTCACCCTTTTTAATTGCACGATTTTAAAAGACGTGCTCATTATATTATTAATTAAATAGAACATTTACGAACATTTATGAAAAAACGTCGGGATTTGATAAGCGAATGAAAATTACGGGGTCGGTGTGAGTGAGTGGAAATCCGTGTGTGAGTGGAAATCCGAACGTAATGAAGTAATATTATATTTCATTCTTGAACTTATAAAATTTAGGGCCGACTCTCTTCCTTATTTAGTGCATTTTTGGTCCAAAAATATTAATAAATTCACCTCCCCGAATATTTTAAATGCCACAGTGAATTTGCTTTTCGGTTTATTTTTTAATAGTTCTGAAACATAGTAACTAATTTTGACATGCATATTTTAAATTAATTTACACAATTAACAATTATTAATTTAGGTTACAACTAATTAACAAGTCTTTCCTGGATAATGGCGGATGCTTTTTCAATAAAATATCTGGGGATATAAAAGATGTACCCATACCAATACTTAAATTGCATATCAGGCAAGTGCTGATTTCAAATGTTTATTATAGCGTAAGTAATTATGTTGGTGAATAGATATGTGCAGGTCAATATAGTTCTGCTTATTATTACCTTGATAAGAAGGTTAATAGATTTAATTCGCTATATATTTATAATTGATTATAATTATAATTGCATTATAATTATATTTGATTCAAATGGTTAGAAAGTAGATCGTGATTTCAATGAATAAATAAAAATACGTACAGCTCGTAATTTACATTAAAAAGTAGGAAGTGTTTTAACCTCAAAAAAATTCATAATTCTTGTAAAATGAAAATTTAAATTGATTGGCGACTAATAGAAAACGTTTTGAAACATATAGTTAGTTCTATATTAGATCTATTGTTCACGCATCTCAGAACCCGAGTTAGATATCAAAACCTGGATGTTAATGCTAAAGAAAGCAAAATTTTAACGTTATTTATAGAATGAAGTTGTGTTAATTCCATTAGGCAAGGAAGATGTTTCGTCGAGAGTAGATGTGGTCGAAAGCTAGTTAAAATATAAATTATCAAAACACGTTTGAAACTATATACTTTGGTTTCTACTATCTCGATTTAAAAATTTACGCATCTATTTTTCTGCTCGAAATTCTTGTTTGATATGTGTATGAAAATATTGTGTGTCGTATTTTCATCACCGGTTAGTATGATCTATATGCCTAAGGGAATATTTCGTTTTTTTTTAAATCCTCATTTTCAAACATGATATATAATTAGAGTTCGATCCAATCGAATTTTATTTCAAGTGATTTTAAAGTATCTTGTTTTAATTATTTTTTTGAGGCAGGTGCTATGCAATGTAATTTAATATTTACCACTTCAGCTTTTAAGCCAAACTTTATTAAGAGTACGTGTGTATTCAGGCAAGGAGGCCTACGGTCCAGAAACAATTTGCTATTTTATTACAATTTATTGTCGGAGACATTTGTTGTAGTGACGTTATTTTTTGAACTTTTATACGCTTTTATATCTTCACCCATTTCTAATTGTGGTATCAATTTGAAACTTATCAAACTTACGCTACCACAACACATTATAATTTCACTTCTGTCACCATGAAACTAACACGACTATGACACAAGGAAGTGGTTATAGGAATTCTCAATGGATATCAGTAAAACTGTCGAGTTTAGACTCAAAGAAATCTTTAGTTTTAGATCTGCAGATAGAGGAAAAAGGTGGTCGTGAAAACTTCTCAATATCTAACAGCAACACAACGAGGTTCGACTCGTTTTACTTGTTTAAGCAGGTATATTTTTACAAAATAGCAATTTTATTCTTTTATTAATTATAAATTTTACTTTTTATTTACTCTAGATATTCAACAAATTAAATAAATAGTAATTATTTAGAGACGATTGCGTGTTATTAATATTTACAAAATGACTTTAAGATTAAGAGATAGACAATACCGCATATGTCGAATGTGATAGAGATGAATGTCTTCATACGCCAGTATATGTTTCAATGTGAGTGATGACACACACATTGATAATATTTGTTGATATATTTTAAGTAATATTATAATATGTGTCGACTGGTTTTAAGTGCTATGAGCAATTATCAACAATTATATTGTTAATTAAACAACATTTTCACCTTTTTAAAAATCAAAGGAATATGTGCCGTTAGTAAATTTTATATTGCGAACAAATAATGAGAATAGTCTTATCAAGGTCGAGCTTTTGTGAGATATAATTTTGATCCGTCTTTCATTATACATACCAAATATTAACGAATTATTAGTTTTACATGGAGGAATAATTCCAATTACTGACTATATTTGGCGTTAATTTTGTAGAAATTCTTTATTCACAATTAAATGAAACTATGGTATATAGTATTATTCCTAATTTATTTAGCGCAATCTTTGCTAATTGCCGACCTGAAAATTTTGTAATACAACGAAATCTGGGTCGTGGTAAAGAATTTAAACAAAATAAAAATAATTCTACATCAAATAGTTTCATTTAATTGTGAATTCCAATTACATAAGCTATGCTAGTTTTAATGTAAATTTAGTTCTCTAATTTTCAATTGCATCAGCCGTTTCCTTCCTTCATTGTTTCAAACTACTTATATTTTTCAAGTTGCAAACGTCAAGTAAAATGGAACGGATCGCTTAGTATGTTTACCGCAACTCTCGTGTAAAAATGATTTAATTTGAAGCTAGGAGTGTAACAGTTTCATTTCAATTGTTTCATTTTAATATACTTGCTTCAAAAAGTAATGAAATCTAACCTAAAAAAAATTAGACAGTAAAAAAAATTACAAAAAAATGAGGATTTAAAATAAACATTTTATTTTAGCATTTGTTGCAAAATCCATAAACAAGGTTTTATTTGACATCGAGTTACTATTAATATCAGAATATTTTATCTCATTTCAAAAAACACGCTGACAGAAAAAAAAGAAATAATAATAAATATAAAAAAAGGGAATGGTACATAATAGGATGAAATATCGATATGTTGAAATCGTATATGTAATGGCGTTTTAAAAATAAATCGATTAGTGAAAATTTAATTTTATTCAAATTTTTCTAGTACTTTACGGCCATCCCACAATATAAAATCTATGAATGTTAATTTGATGTGGGAAATTTATTGCACATTATGCATATACTAGTACGTCTCGCTGCTTTGACATTACATAATTAATATTTTATTATTTTTAGTAGTCTGAGTGTTACATTAGCTTTTTTATAATTATATGCGTTTAAAAAATAAATCGCATAGACTTGAAAATATTGACTTCAGATTTTATATCTTGTGAGACACGAACAACAATTTTGGTACGTACATGAACAATACTGCTTCCACACATATAGTTAGGGGATCAAAATTTTAATATGTTTAAGAAAGTTTTTTTTTAAATACATTCGCATTCGATATACATACTATTTAAATATTATTCCCTACGAATGAAGCTTTTTCAGTGTTTTGTCATGTTTCGTAAAAACCGTTGATAGAGATAAATCATTTGTGTTTCTATTTAAAATTATTTTTACATGATTTTCGAATAAATGCACCGATTTTCCTGGAATTTTTTACATTATCCATATAATATTAATATATTAGCTTAGTATTTTATTCTTAATACTCTAAAGTATCGTTTGTAAATTGGAATTTCTTTTGCTCGATTTCTCTGGAAAAAAATTAGTCTTTCTATACGCAGACCCACTTTTCATCTAACGTAAAAAACTCCACAAAGTAAAAACTTATTCAAAGCTGACCCAATTAATAAATTATTTTATTTTAAGTTACTAAACTTTTGAAATACATTTTATTTAATTATTAATCTACTTAGTATTAGCTAAATGAAAAACAAGGTTTTAATTATTTTGACACAAATTGTAATTTTCTCCATTATTTCTTGAAGAATAGGCAGGTGCGATCCGTAACTAGAGAATTTAAATAGCAAATTACATCACTGTCTCCATTAACATAGGCTTCGGTATTTGCAATAATTTGTAAACTTTTAATTAATTACCATGAAAACTACGTCTCGAGGTTCCTGTTATTGCGAAGTGGCAAAATTTTGGCTAAAGGCCAATTTGTATTAATAGTACAAATTGGCTTTTACCCAAAAGTTTGTGTGCAGCGCGAATGTTATAAGAATATTTACATTGTAAGTATGGTCCGCTGGAGATATTCAGTTAAAATTAGAGATGTAAATTACATTTAAACATATTTTATTAAGTTTTTTTCCAAAATCGTTTTAAAATACCACTCTAATTATCCATATTATTATTTGGAAACATATAATTTTGAGAGATAATAAAACTATTTTTTACAGAATGACTGCTTTATCACTTCCTATTTCGATATTAAAAGACAATTCAAATAAGTAATAAACTAATATTTGGATAGATTTTTTTTCAAATAAACAAAAATGTTTATTTAGTGATTATAGCTAGTAGATTCTTTACAGATGTATGTTCCATAAATTAAAACTTTTTCTCTAGTAAATTTATATATATTGGTCTTTTTCATCTCTAAATTTATTGAAGACTATACGCTAAAAGAGGTAAAAAGATCTTAAAAATACAAGACAAAAGTGCAATATAATAAATATAATTAGAAATATGATTAACAGGCTCAAAGCACTAGTTCTAATAGAAATCCTCTTAAAATGAAAGGAATGTTGAGGATACGGGTGCAATTCAACAGTACCTCGAGAAAAATCGCTGTAGCGTTGAAAAACTGCGTGAAAAATATTTACCTGGAGAAGATAAAATATATTTCTCTTACAGAATTCAGACGTATTTAAAAGTAAATTTTTACCACTATGTTGTCGTTGTTAAGAAGATTATTTTAGTTACTATTATAATTCTTAAAACTTAGTTTTAATAAAGAATTTTTTTGTGCTATTTGAACAAAACCCGTCAAGTATCAATAGAATTTGTACTGTAAGGACACACAGTTACACATTCATAGAACATAAAATTTCAAAATACATTCACAGAACATAACTATATAAAAAATTTAATATAGTTTTTTACCATATATTGCTTAGTATATCTCTCACTATGGTAAAATATCGTGAACTTTCCAAAAACTATTAGAAGTAGGCGAGAGAACATATTTTTGGAGGACACCTTTAGCAATCCTATCCAAGATCGCAGAAGCCTCTCGAAGATAGCAACAAAAGTAGTTTTAGAATTTTTGGTCACCCTTTCAATTCAACTACAAAAACTACACAAAATAACCTGGAACTCACCCAACGGAGAGACCCGGAATCAACTTAGATCACCTAACTATATGTGTACTCATCGATCCTAGGCATGCATCGGATATCTAGGATGATAGAAATGATCGCGGTGTAACCTGTGATTCCGACCACTTTTTAGTTATTAATATACATGAAAAGAAGCAGAAGAGGTTTAATTGTGAAAAATGGAGGAATGAAACAAACAGACGAGACTTCCAGTCCACACTTAAGGGAGAAATAGGAACTAAAAACATTACCGCGAAAAACATTGATAGTGTGGAAAATAAGTGGACTTCGCTCAAAGAGTCGATCATTTACTCAGCTGACAATTCACTAGGAAGTATAGAAAAACCCAAATCAAAAGACTGGTTTGATAATGAATGCCTTCTTGCAACACATACAAAAAGAGCTGCCTATAAAAACATGATCCAAAAGAGCCACTCAAGAAGCTCTGTCGAGGAATATAAGAAAACTGGAAAACAGGAAAAGAAGGTCCATCGGCTAAAAGAAAGAATTTTTCATAACGATTTATTTAAAAATATTGAACATCTGAGAGGATTAAATGAAAGCCGTGCTTTCTACCGCGAAATCAATGTTGGCCACAAAGACTTTAAGCCTAGAACTACTGCTTGCAGAGGTAAAAACACCATCCTAAATGACAGAAAAAAGGTGCTTCATCGATAGAATGAGCATTTTCGTGACTTGCTGAATGATCACACACAGGATGAATCTTTAACCAACCTTAATACTACTGTAAACACTGAGAATATCCCACCACCCTCTATGGCAGAACTTAGAGAAAGAATTAAAAAGCTCAAAAATCACAAAGCAGCAGGACCAAACTCGATTCCTTCAGGACTCATCAAAAGTGCAGCAAGCCAAAACATTGAGGAACTTCAAAACCTCACTGAAGCAGTTTGGAACCGAGAAGTTTTGCATGAAGATTGGAAACTGAACATCTTTTGCCCTATTCACAAAAAGGGAGACGTTTTGGAATGTGCCACCTACAGGGGAACAGTCTCCTTTGCGCTTCTTAAAAACCCTATTCCAATATACTTTTTAACAGACTAGTAACTTATACCGACAACATTATATGCAATTGCCCATGCTATTTTCACAACAGAACAGATCTTTAACATTGGACAAATCACGGAAAAAACTAATCAATTCGTCATAACAAAACACCATCTCTTTCTTGATTTCAAGTCTGCATACGATTCAGTAAACAAAAAACTACTCAACTCACCGAGTTTGCAATACCTGAAAAAGTTATAAATTTGACAACTGTTACGCTAACCGAAACAAAACTTAGGGTCAAAGTGCAGAACAATCTTTCAGAGCCCATTGTTGTTTCAAATAGGCTCAGACAAGGGGATGCACTGGCCTGCTTGCTCTTTAATATTGCCCTCCAAAAGACCCATGGTACAATTTTAAACAAATCTATTTAAATCTTCACATTCGCTGACGACATTGACACTTGTCCCACGAACTCTTCAGGTACTTAGAGAGGCTTTTACATCACTAGACCCTGCAGCCTGCAAAATGTATCTTACAATCAACCAAAATAAAGCTGGGCACATGACCTGTGCCAATTATAGTAGCCCTTATTTTGAAATTGGAGATTACAAGTTTGAAACCGTTAGCAACTTTAAATACTTAGGATCAGAAGTTAATACTCTTAATGATATCATGCCTGAGATCCGTAGTAGGGTCACAGCAGCTAACCGATGTTTTTTCGGTCTTAAAAAGTACTTGAAGTATAGCTTCACCTGTAGAAAAACAAAGATTCTGATTTACAAAAGCTTAATTAGACCCATTCATACATACTTTGCTGAGACATGGACAATGACAGAAAAAGTTAAACATACCATTTTTGTTTCTGAAAGAAAGATTTTAAGAAATATTTTTGGTCGTTTAAAATGTAACATCATCTAAAGAAGAAAAATTAGTTCTGAACTTTACAAATCATTTAAAGAACCAAATGCGGTCAAATACAAAGCAATTCAAAGAATAAAATGGGCAGGGAACTTGAGCAGAATGGACGACAGTCGGGCAACGAAAAAGATCTTTTCAGGCAGACCATTGGTCTCTCGAAAAAAGGAAGACCTAAACTTAGATGGCTCGACTGCCTGGAAAAAGTTGCCGAAGGCAGTTTCCCATCTTGGGCTGTCAAGCCATTGAAAAAGAAGAAGACCCTATCAATTGATGATTCTTTAAGTGACATAAAATTAAAAATAAATTGTGTTCCTGCCTTATTTGTCTTCTACAATAATTTAATTATACAATAATTTAATACAATAATTTACTCTAACACGTAAAAAGATATGAAAAGAAATTAAAGCCACATATTTTCTCAGATTTTAAATTTAAAACTAGTAGAATTAGTTTTCTTAAAATATATAAATAAAAGGGGGTGTAAATTAGAAAAAAATTGAGAAATAAAGTTTAAAACAATAAAATAATATTGTTCTTTTTTCGTTTATTTGATATAAAAAATTCTATTATTGAAAATGGTATTTGCTGTTGAAAATTTGTTTATAATCCTTAATTAATAGAAATATAATTCTGAATAATTAAAAAATGTATGCACTAAATATCAACACAGCACCACTCTTTAAAGTAAACTATACGACAACCATAGGTTACTATACCCTGATTGCTTGATGCCATCGTTATCGAATTGAATATTTAAAAAAGACTCAATCATTCCGCAAATGCTAATAGCATCGAGTATTTTTGACTTGCATACTATTTTTATACCAAACATGTACACTTTAGTACGAAATAACAATCAATAATTAGAAATATTGGCTAAATATATAATTTTCATGGCATCATTCATTAGTGCTGCAGTGGAAGGAATTTTAGAGTTTATCTCAATATCAATATGTTTTATTATCTTGTACAGGTTTTTATAAAATATTTTAGAAATTTGAACTTGCTAGAAACAAAACTTTTATATTTTTTGCAGCGTTCACCAGATAATTTGTGGGTATGAGGGTTTTTAATATTTCTGAATTGCTAAATCCGATTATAGGAGAGAAAAGATATAAATTTTCAATATAGTTAATGATACAACTATATACAATAAATTAATAAATTGTCCACAAAATTTTCCGGAAACCAAAAATTAAATATCGCGTATGGTATTTTTTTGTTAATTTGTTGATAATTACCTTTAATTGTTAAGAATAAGTATTAAAAACAGTAAACTCCTAAAAGTGCCGTTTATTATAACTATACAAATTATTGTATTACAAAAATGACGTATCAGTTACTTGAATTAGTTATTAGCACTTGAGCGAACTTTAAGAATTAAGGTCGGTCTGCAATAATTACTACTTTGAATGGGACTCCCGATAAAAATTACTTGTAACAAGCTAAAACTGTTAAATTTCATTACGGCTCTATGGGAACAAAAACTTGTAAGCTTTGGAATTTCTTCATATAAATATATACTTAGCTCCTTGAGAAAATCTTGCGTAACAGATGGTAAGTTGACAGCATAGAGTACCATTTTTAAATTGAATAAAATGTATCAAGCTAAATGGGGATTAATATTTGATAACAAAGTTTATCCTTTATATTCATTTTGTCTTTGTATAAATACACTCCAGGATAAAATCGGGGAGTTTACTTTTATGCAGACCTATTGTCTTCAACTAACATTTCGAATTTGCTAAACGTAATTTTGGGTGCTCTAAAAATGTTTGTGAAAAACCAATCTCAGATTTTGGTAATCTTTTATCCCATTATGTTTAAAGTCCCTATTGAATATTTTTTAAACTTCACGTAGTATGGTGATTACTGTGCTTCTGGTTACTTTTCTGGCGCTACGCAATAGACATATCTTCCTCGCTCCTGCCGCAATACTGCCGTTACACTCTTCCATGACGCTACGAAAATTGTTGACTATAACATGATAAGTTTCACATCAAAAATATGTTTCATGTTCAAATTGGTATTTAATTTATACTAGCTGGCCCTCTTATAGTAGTCCAAATATTTTGATAATATAGAAAACATTGTCGTAAACCATTTAAAAAAATATTAATTCCACAAAAAATAATAGTTCAGAAATTATGGTCTTTGCACGTTCAAAATCTTTTCTACTAAATTGCCTTGGCAAGTAAGTAGAATAGTTATGTAGCTAGTATAGAATTATTTCTATGTTAATTCATAGCTTCCACTATTGTTGGAAAATTAATATTGTTTTTTCTGTTCTAAAAAAAATGGCTTTGAAAAATCATTGTTGTAAGGTTTGAAACAAATCTCTATATTCTTAAAAACTATCATAGGTTATGACGACAGTCCAGGCAAAACGCAAAATGAGGAAGTTCTCTCAAAATAATAATTTCAACAAAACTGTCTTTTAAAAAAACATTATTTCAATTCAGATTTATTTCACTTTCAAATTTTTAACCATAAAAGTGATCAAAGTTGTGCACATGTAGATGTAAGGGTTACGTATTGGCTAGAAAATCAGGCAACACGAAAATTATTTAAACATTTCGTAAGCATTTAATCCAAATTATCGCATTAAAGTGCTCCCTAATTCTCAGATCAAAGTGGTAAATGGCGTTACGCTGCTGCAGCCACATGCTCTCTTACAATATTTTGATACAGTATAGCGGAGAAGGTTTGGCAGCTCATTTTGCACGATGGTAAATTAAAGGGGTCCACGAATTTTTTGGCAGCATTTCCCGACAAAACGCAACCCATCTTAGGTAATATTCTGGTTTACGCTCATAAACTTTTCCATAACGGTAAGAGTATTGATCGTTAGCGCAAAAAAATCTTTGAATTGACGATCTCGGGATACCAGTACGCTTTAACGTGCGTCTTTGACTAGTGGTAGAGTCATGACCTATTTTTTACGCCACGTCCAAATGGTCCACGATCTCGATTCACTCGGACCCGGTTCCTGTTGGGTCGGAAAGTACCTGTTTGCTGGCTCTGGTTGATTTTCAGCAAATTCTCGATAGAACCTGGCAGCTTCCCATGAAATGCTTCTTGCAACTCCATAAAAATAATACAAATTCACGTGGTATATGGGAAATTCGAGGCTCATATCGATTTCCAGCCATAATTGTAGCAATTCAACAAAACATTCATTTACCCGAACCCATTTTTAATATTTTAAAACTAATAAATATTAAGTCAGTTTAGCTGAACAAATTTGTAATATTTTAAAGCTAATAAACATTGATCCGCAAAATAATTTAGGTAAATCTGAGTAAAATTAATGTTTTTTTAAAAGAAAAAAATACTTGGTTTTGCTAAAATTGCGAATGGGGCACACATTTCTCATTTAACGACGTAGTGCGCAATGATATTAATTTTCCAAGACGTGGTAATAATAACAACACTATTATGTCTTGTCCAAATTATCACTACATTCTAAGGTAGTTTTGGAGATTATAAGCAAATCTCCAGTTGTTGAGATTTTTAAGACAGTGATTTTCTAATTGTATTTATTTGAGAACAGAAACCAATCGACATAAAGTTTCAAACACTAGCAAAATCTAATAATAAACACAAAAATTGCTCATTGCATGCTTATTACATGACTGCTTTATTTCCTTACCAAACTTCATATAATTTTGTGGAATTTTGAAGAAGTGATTTGTGTAATTAGGGTAAAAATTTATCAAAAACAATATCAAAAATGAATAAAATCATGACGTACAAGAAATCATGACGTCCAAGACTGTTTTGACTAGAGAACATCGATGTTATTTATAAATCCTTAATTTTTTAAGCTGCGAAATTTACGATTTTCGATTTTAAGATCTCGGAAACCACGGTAAATATAAGCTTGAATTCAACTTTTTACTTCCTAAAAACCAGATTTCCACCACTTCGTGGAATTGGGCTATGAGGGTATCAAAATAGCTGTAAAGCACTTCGGGCAAAAGGTTCGATATACGTTAGTGTCGCTCGGAATCGACATCTCGTCTTCGAACTTATGACCGGCTCGAGAATATACGTGAGTACTATACATGCAGATATACATTTTGCTCAAACCTAGCAAATTGGTATCGAAGAATTCTTATATACTCGTGTTATTTCTGTTAAAAAGACGAAAATTCATTTAGTATAGTATAGTTTCTGAAATTAATTTAATGTTTTCATCTACCTTTGCTTTCTAGATTAACTTCAACCCACCATCAATACCTGCTGCGAATATCAAGAATAAAGGTACTTAAAATTACACGTAGGAACATATGGATGATATTTTTATTTTTCGATTTAAATTATTACGTACCTTAACATATTTTAAAATCGAAACATATGCAAAAACATCAAAATTACGTTATTTTTGTTCGCTGCCATTGAAAGATAAATGAAAAAAGCTTATGTGTGGAAAAAAATGTTGGTACACAGTTATATATCTTAATAAATGATTAGGAATACATATTTTATTTCGTTGCCAATCGGTGTAATAAATGAGCGTCTTCAATTTTTGTATACATATGAATATATATGCACACATCCATGCACGCGCGCGGACACACATACCCACACACACACACACTCACAAACACACATATGTATATATAAATATATATTTGTGTGTGTGTATGTGTATAAATGTAAAGCAATTTAGATGCTCTATGACCTTACTTAAACGTTTTAGAGGATCTTCTCAAATATATCGAATGTTCCATCTCATTTTAGTTCTAGTTCTGGCTATTGTTCTCTGAATACATTTCTCTTCCTCTTATAATTCATAAAAAGACTAATGACTTTTTTCACATATACATTTACTACATCCAGGCAGCAATTAGAAACCGATTAGAAATGTATACATAATAAATACATTTGTATTCCCTGGGGCTATAAGTAGTCCAAAAGATTGTATATTTATTACCAACTTTACTCCGCTTCAAATATTGGGTGGATTAAAGCAATATTAATTTCCATAATTGGTTGATTCTTTTTAAAAATGTACTCATAAACATTTTTACGCCCTTTCACGTTTACCTTTCTATTGATGATTGGTCCAAAACAATATTTACGAAACTTCTAAAATTATACTTTTATATTATTTTACATTTACTTTTTTTTTAAATTTCTTATAAATATATATTAAAGAGCCTTGGTCCCTAACTAAATAAAATCCAATGTTACTACGAACCCAAATATGTCATATGTTGCTCAGTATAACAGATCTGCTCGCCATCAGTCCCTCCACTTGACCGAAAATACACAACTTTTCACAGGCCGTCTCATTTTTACCGGACACTATTTTATTCAACAGGCTTTATGAAAAATTTGATGCCGTAGTTCTGTGATGCATTAAGTGTTCCGCGTATCCTCAATAGCTCCTGTAAAATATACCTTTATACCGCGCCATTTGTGTGTTTTACCTTGATCTTTCAACAGCTAGTAAATTTTAAAACATGCATATGACTTGTGTGCGTAAGGAGGCTTGTACAAACATTTTTTTTTAATATTTTATGACTTAAAACACACATTCTATTGAACATTTAAGTATCAAATAGAATTTTTTTGAGAAAAATGAACACAATATTTGTTAAAATATTTTACTAGTATATTAAAATGCTAAGTTTTAAAAGTGTATCTAAATAATACTAAAATACTATATCAAATAAGTGTCGACGTTAGCTGTGAAGAAGGGCAACTATGAGCGTATGGTAGCCAGGATGTCATTAGCATAAAGCTTATTAAGATATTTATATTAAGTAGCTAAACCAATTGTTAAATAAAGCAAAAACAATTTTGATGAACGACTGTTTATTTTTCTTTTAATAAAGAATATGATACGCCTTCTTTAATAAAAGAAAACTGCTGTCACGAAGGATTTTCCAATTTACTGGGAAGAGCGAAAATTTTCTTAGTTGTCTAGAATTCTATATTGTTCCTCAATTATTTTGTAATAATATTATTAGTATGGTAGATTTATAACTTTTCTTTATTCTCAACTGCTTTATTTTTAATACTTTTTTTTTGGATTACATCGATAATACTTATAATCCTTAATAGTCATATTATTAAATTAATATACAAATTCAAAATTAGGTTACTTTTTTAATACAAATTCGTAAAGACTTCTAAGCCGCACATAAATTTGTCATATTTAACAGAGCAAATAATTGGCGTCTATAATTTTATTAAACCTCATAAAAATTTAGGTAATATTTATTATAAAGAACTAATAGTAACGAGTTTAAAAATGTCCAATATGAGTAATTCAAATTAATCATTTAAAAAATCAGTTCTGTTTTGCTTTTCCCAGAAAACTGTTTTTCATTATTATTAACATACAATAAATATAAAATCGAATGAAAAAAATAATAGTAGTTAGTAATACTAAATTAAAATTATTTAATGCATTCGTAATAATAGAAAAGAAGATGACCACGGCGTCGTCACTCTCTCTTAAACCCTTCATTAAGTAAACAGTATTCTAGTAAGTGGGAAACATCGTATTTCCGGTTGTACTAAAGTTAAAGACGGAAAAGATTTTTGAAAACAATTACATTATTTAACATGTCTTATTTTTTGCCTGATACTTTCTAGTCTAATTTTTAATTTCATTGTCAAATGCCTGAATTATTTAAGCGTTGTTAACATACTGCCAAATTGTGATGTGCTGATTTTTCAAAATTCAATTTTTATATCATATTGTAAAAACCAATATTTTAGTATGATAAATATATGACTTATAGAGTTTATAATTGATTTTTCAGGCTGCAGCTCGGTTGTATAAGTATTATAGACTGCGAAAAATATTGAAATTTTACATTTTACTCAATACATTCAATCAATCGAACTCAACACTGAGGGGTTAAAAGCTTTATTACTAGGCAAATGGAAAAAAGTACAAAAAAAAATTTACCCTTCGGGTTTGAAAAGAATTATTTCTAACCACACCCATCTTAAAATCTGGAGAAAAGAAAACTTTATAATAACAATGAATTTAATTTTATAAAATCCAGTGCACATTTTTGTCCAACGTAAGAAATAAGCTGTTTTACACGAAAACCAAACTGCAGTAGATTCAAAAATGCTAGTGTTTGTAGGGTTATAAAAAGTTACGCTATTTTTTAAACATAATTATAGGAAATTGCATAACAAAAAAGATTGTTTATAAAGACGACGAGACCATGGGGCTCTTTCAAGCATAGTTCAATATTTCGGTCGTAACTGTGTACAAAATATGCACGCGGAAGTTTGTCATCATTTCTCACCTCTTTCTACTGAAATATAACTTTCACTCAGGCTTCGTTGGAATAGTTCCATATAAAACTGATAGAAAGAATCTCAATTAGACGAAAAACAAAAGGCAATGGATAACGCTAAAATTGTAGATAAATCAGTTATCGTAAGGGATAACAAATGAGAACCAAATTAGTACCTCGTCTGAATAAAGATTAAATAAGTTTAAGATAAAATTTGTGAATTCTGAATTTGACGAATTATTTTTGAAATTAAAAACAACTAGCCAAAAATGTTGCTAAAGTGAAAGATAGTTTTCCTAGCCTCCAATGATTTTGGCAGATGAATATCTTTCATAACTAGGT
This sequence comes from Druceiella hillmani, assembly GCA_039881145.1. Taxonomy (NCBI): domain Eukaryota; kingdom Metazoa; phylum Arthropoda; class Insecta; order Lepidoptera; family Hepialidae; genus Druceiella; species Druceiella hillmani. The sequence continues at coordinate 41,354,097 of JAYKKI010000014.1, forward strand.
CAATAAATGCCTCTTTAAAATTAAAGTGAGTTATATCTGTCAGCCGCCTTTGATCCGTCTCCTTAGTTACATAATCGACAAAATAGATGATAATAATGACGGTTAAACACTTAGGACGGAACCCGTGTCAGCGATTCAGTTACAGCTTCATTGAATTTAGACCTTTTGAAAGACGAAATGATTTATGTTACGTTACATACGATGGAAATTCGTTCAACCTTGTAATTATACTCAAAATATTTTAGAATTTATCCGACTTTATTTTTATGTTATCTTTAAACAAGATCAGCAGTAGAAGGCGACTTTAATCTTATTTGCGGTTAAGGCCTCACATTTAGAGAGAAATTTCATTTCCATTTTATCTCGTTTCGATTCCAGTGAAAAAAAATGGAAATTGTAGGTATTTTTATATTTAATAGTTTCTAGCAAGAGAAATACAGTATAAAACTTCATTAAAAATAGATTCCAATATGGATTATGATTTAGAAGAATTTAATTTAATAAGAGTAGAATTACAATATATAATTAATCTAATTACGTCGTCTTTTCTCGCACACCGAGATAGCGACAACGGATCGCTATTACAATTCGACTTAATTATCCGTTTACTGATTTTTATACGATATAGTCTAGTCATTTGTCAGCTTCTTTACTATTGGTAGGCAATTTCAAATAATATTTAAAATATATGTAATATGAAAAGTACGTCTCATATACGAATATCGTAGAACCGGTGCGTCCCAAGTTTGATTATTTTACTGTGCTTATTTTTGTGAACTCTATTTAATGTAAATATATTCAATAAACATCACACTTACGAGGTTTATAGTTCGCTGGTAAATAATAAGCCACGTTACACAACAAAGTATCAAATATTTTGCAATGTAAATTACAAAGACATTTTGCAAGCTCTTGAAAAATGCTCAAGGTATATATCAATAAGGTATATTTCAAGAGCTTTCATATATATGTATATATATATATATATATATATATACATATATATAATTTTTTTTGGCCAGTTATTTTTAATTTCCAAAATAATTCGTCAAATTTAGAATTCACAAATTTTATCTTAAATTTATTTCATCTATGTTTAGACGAGGTACTAATTTGGTTCTCATTTGTTATCCCTTACGATAACCAATTTATGTATAATTTTAGCGTTACCCAATGTATTTTATTTTTCGTTTAATTGAGATTCTTTCTATCAGTTTTATACGGAACTATTCCAACGAAGCCTGAGTGAAAGTTATATTTCAGTAGAAAGAGGTGAGCAATGATAATAAACTTCCGCGTGCATATTTTGTACACAGTTACGATCGAAATTGAACTATGCTTGAAAGAGCCCCATGATCTCGTCGTTTTAAGAAACAATATTTTTTGTTATGTAATTTCCTATTACTATGTTTAAAAAATAGCGTAACTTTTTATAACCCTACAAACACTAGCATTTTTGAATCTACTGCAGTTTGGTTTTCGTGTAAAACAGCTTATCATAGCCGTAACGTAAGAAACTTTGAATAAAAATGTGCACTGGATTTTATAAAATTAAATTCATTATTATTATGAAGTTTTCTTCAAATCCGAAGGGTAAATTTTTTTTTGTACTTTTTTCCATTTCCCTAATAATAAAGCTTTTAACCCCTCAGTGTTGAGTTCAATTGATTGAATGTATTGAGTAAAATGTAAAATTTCAATACTTTTCGCAGTCTATAATACTTATACAACGAGTTGCAGCCAGAAAAATAAATTATAAACTCTATAAGTCATATATTTATCATATTAAAATATTGATTTTAACAATATGATATTAAAATTTATTTTTTAGAAATCAGCACATTGCTATTTGGAAGTATGTTAACAACGCTTAAATAATCCAGGCATTTGACAGTAAAATTAAAAATTAGACTAGAAAGTATCAGGCAAAAAATAAGGCATATTAAATAATGTAACTGTTTTCAAAAATCTTTTCCTTCTTTACCTTTAGTACAACTGGAAATACGATGTTTCCCACTTACTAGAATACTATTTCCTTAATGAAAGGTTTAAGAGAGAGTAACAATGACGTGGAAATAATGTCATCTTCTTTCCTGTTATTAAGAATGCATTAAGTAATTATTATTTTCATTCGATTTTATATTTATTGTATGTTAATAATAATGAAAAACAGTTTTCTGAGAAAAGCAAAAGAGAACTGATTTTTTAAATGATTTATTTGAATTACTCATATTAGAAATTTTTAAACTCGTTACTATTTGTTCTTTATAAATATTACTTAAGTTTTTATGGGATTTAGTAAAATTCTGGACCTCAATTATTTGCTCTGCTAAATATGACAAATTTATGCGCGGCTTTGAATTCTTTACGAACTTGTATTAAAAAAGTAACCTAATTTTGATTTTGTATATTAATTTAATAATAGATTAATATGTATTAAATACCATTAGATGTAATCCAAAAAAAGTATTATTAAAATTAAAAAGTATTATTAAATAAAACAGTTCAGAATAAAGAAAAGTCGTAAATCTGCCATAATAATAATATTATCACAAAATAATTGAGGAACGAGATAGAATTTTAGACAACCCAGAAAATTTTCGCTCTTCCCAATAAATTGGCAAATCCTTCGTGACAGCAGTTTTCTTTTAATAAAGAAGGCGTATCGCCTTCTTTAGTAGCTATTGATGGTGGGTTGAAGTTAATCTAGAAAGCAAAGATAAATGAAAACATTAAATTAATTTCAGAAACTATACTATACTAAAGGATTTTTCGTCTTTTTAACAGAAATATCGCGAGTATATAAGAATTCTGCGTTATCAATTTGATAGTTTTGAACAAAATTTATATCTGCACGCGTGGTAGTCACGTATATTCTGGAGCCGGTCATAAGTTCGAAGACAAGATGTCAATACCGAGCTACACTACCGTATAATGAACCCTTTGCCCGAAGTGTTTTACATCTATTTTAATGCCCTCATAGCCCAATTCCAGAAAATGGTGGAAATCTGGTTTTTAGGAAGTGAAAAGTTGAATTCAAGCTTGTATTTACAGTGGTTTCCGAGATCTTTATGGTCTAAAATTGTCAATTTTGCAGCTTGAAAAAATTAAGGATTTATACATTTGTTGTAACAGCAGCTATAATTTTAGAAAACTGCAAGTAAATATATAAACCCCATGTTTAAAAGTCGATGCCTGTTGATTCGCTTGGAACTTATATGGTTTAATGAACTCGTTATGGTTTTGTTATATAGGTTATTTCTCTACGCACACAAATTATGTTGTTAGTTACGACGATTTACAACTGCGATAGCACTCTTAAAAACTAACATTGTAGCTTTGAAAAAAGGATTATTGCAAATAATTTTAGAAGAAATCATAATGTATAGTTTGGCTGGACCACCAAAACCTTTGCTTTTTGTTGAATAGAATCTTGTCTTTAAGAAAGTAATTGGTTATATTTTATGCTACTAAAGTGCGTACGTCTGATAAAAAATACCTAATTTTTATAGACTAATTTGTATACCAGGTGCATCGAGTTTATTTCATGTTATTTCTTATATATATGAGTGTATCCACAAATTTTCAGAGCCGGAACGGGAAATCTGATTTGAATAATTGAGGTATGGCTAGTGGATGAACATTGTAATAATTTTCAAAATGATTTTATTTTCTTTTTATTGTATGAGAATAATTTATTTTAGTTATTGATTATGTTATTAAAATCAATTTCATTGCAATTTATCGCCACCGGTAGGAAATGACATTTGCGACTTTACGTTTATCAAATGATTGATAAATGTCAAGTCGTCAATGTTCTTTTTCTGCGTTACAATGTTCAGTTCCAATAACCTTGTATTTAATTTTATTAAATAGGAAATAAATTTGTAAAGGCATAGAACTTTCTCGAAGGAATTCTGTTCTGATTATTTCAAATAATAAATTATCATTTGTTTTTACGCGATGTGTTTATAGCAAAAATTTTCCATTCAGGCCTTTCTGAAACGTTTTACATGTTTACAACCACAGAACAGAGAGTAAATAGAAATGGCATGAAGGTGTGACGAGCGCGCCACACATGAGCGACGCTCCGCTCATTTCGAATTAAGTGCTTCTTGCCCTACATTAGTTTCTTGTTTGCCGAGACGCCAGAAAATGTTCCGTTATTTCTGCGCAAGGAAATAAAAATATGCCTTACTGTGAAATTGCATCGTCTAAAATTAAAGCCGTACACAAAACCTTACTAAAGGAGGTTTTTTTACCACATATATGACGATTTTTCAAATTTATTTCGATATGTGAAAATTAACCTGACATTTATTTTGATGCCGCCGATGTTCAACGACGATGCATTGTAGTGCTACACCACGCCATCTTAGATGGGACTATCGATATTTTTGCAACTAGATTAATGTATATCGATGTAAAAATTTTGTATTTAGAGATTATCACTATGTAATGTTAAAATATAACAAATTTTTACCAATTTCGAAATGTATGCGCTGTGTTATAAATTCTTTAGATGGGACCTAGTCACTTTTATTATCTTATATAAGCAATGATTTAATTGTGTTTATTCGAATTAAAGGATATTTTTATTTCATAAAATATTTCTCTTTAAATATCGCAAAGAAAATGATGTTAAAGAAAAATGGGTTGAAGCTACAGGTCGCAAATATCGTGCAAAGTTAGGCACAATTTGTTCGGAACATTTTAAAAATGATGAAATAATTTAAAGAAAACCACAGAAGAAGTTTCTATATCCTCAAGCAATACCAACAATTAATATTTGGATATGTATTAAGATGAGTAAGTTTGGAAAGTGGATGTTAAGCCAAAAAAGAGTGACCATGTTTACGAAATGAAACACATTTTGTTTGAGGATATTTTTAGGAATTCGTCTAAAAACTATTTGTCCCTCATAAAAATTTCGACAATAATGTGAGATGTTACACTCTTCGCCAACTATTAAAAGCCGTAGTATTAAAGTTTTTGTTTTACATTAGTAAAATCGCTTTTTTCTTTTAAAGTTTATGTTTTCCAAATCACTTTATAAAATATCAATAGTAATACATGCATGAAATTTTTTTTTTTATTTTCAGCTTGAAGTGATTTTACGTCACTGATCACCTCAGAGAAGCACGACACTAAAAATCGCCCAAGATTCGTTATCACCACGTAAGCGAAAATTACATGCAATAATAAGTCTTAAGGAGAGAATAATTAAAAGACAGAGGTTTTAAATAAAAACAATTTCACGCACAAAATAGGCGATTCAAACGAAAAATTTACCTTAGAATATCTACAGGAAAATCAAAAATGATTTTTTCCATCCAGTCATTAAAGATCCCGCAGCAACAACATTGGATCCTGCACATATGTTCAAACTTATAAGAAATACATACAAAGTTTTGATACACATGTGTATCAAAACTTTGTAGATAATTATGGAAATCAGGTTAACTGGAAACATTTAGAGAAATTGAATAGTATTCAAGAAACAAAAAAAGTTTCACTGCTTCCTGTAAACTGCTTCCTGTTTCACTGTAAACAAAACTTCATCGAATACACATTGACTTTCAAAATCAAAATATGAAAGTTAAGCTGGGTAGTCAATTTTTCAGCAATAGTGTAGCTGACGCATTTTTATTTTGCAAAAATGAATTAAAACTCTTTTAATTTTAAGATAGTCAAGCCACTGTTCTCATGTTTATAATTTAGTCATTTAGATAATATATTGTCAGATTCAAATGCTACTTAAAGATTGACAGAATTTATTTATTTTTTTTTTGTGGCGTTCTACTAATTACACGTGATTCGCCACAATAGCTAGAATTATCTTAATATTTTGATAGATGGTGCCACGATCCAGGCATGCGCTTAGAGCCATTTTGTCCAAAATTAAAAAATAGAAATTCAAAAGCGCTATAAAGAAGGGCATGAATTTAAATAACGTGCATGTTCGGAATATATATATATATATATATATATATATATATATATATATATATATATATATAATTTGTGGCATAAATAAATATGATATTTAATAAAATAACATTTAAAAACATGTGTGTGCTTGTGAATTGAATGTTTCATGATAAAATAAAATAATTGTCCATTAAAATATTTTGGCTGGCAGACGATCCTGCGTAATTTTGCCGACGAGGTGGACCACCCAGCGATTTTTCGTACACCTACATACGTTTGAGGGCTCGCGCGTCATCCGTTCTCTCTCCCGCCCACAAATTCCCTGGGCAGCGCTTGTAAAATTGGTAATTGTAGTCTGCAAGGTTTCGACGAGGAAGAATTCTCCAGCGCCAAGTTGATTGCCTAATGGGATATCTCAACCAAAATATGAGCAAGGTAAAGCGGATCAAGTCGATCTGACGTCCCAGAGCTCAAACTTTAGAGCTGTAAGCGATCGATTTCTAAAAAAAGGTGCCCTACCACTGGTATGACAAGGAGAAGAAGTGTGGATATCACATGCCGGGTAAGTATTTTAAATCACAAAGAATATATGTAAAATCAACAGGTTTACTAAATTTATAAAAACAAATCTTAAATATTGAGCTGATAGAAATGATATCATATATCAATATCTTACCGTCTGGTAAAATGCTAGTAAGTAATATATTTTGGGTATTGTGATAAGTGTTAAAATTTAAAATTACCCTAATTTATCCGGATATAAATTTATGGTGCCACTCCTAGATAAGACAATTTGTTTCGAAAGGTCACTTTCTTAATTTTATAAGTTAAAATTTTCGGCTCTGAACCATCAAAATCAAATTGTTTGGCCATTTATATCACCAATCTCGTAAATTATAAAAATATGATTTGCTGTATTTAAGTTTTATTTAAACAATGTCATCGTAATATATATTACATATGGTTGTCTCAAAATTTTAGCTTGGCTCAATAGCAGTGCGGTAGACAGTACCAGATGGTATTTGGTTAAAACTAGTTCTAAAGTTCCCTCATTAAATTTCATATAAGGTTTGAACGAAAATTTCCTCAGCAACTCGCAATAATATTTGAATTTATCTTTGCCTTTCGACACCTTTGCTTCTCAGAAAAGACCGGACAATGCGTGTTACCAATAATCCGCCTTACTAATTCTGCAATATTGGTAAGTCATTGTCCTGCCATTTTAACTCTAGAGAGGATGTAGACACATATGTCAGGGATTGAATTCGGACCAAAATCGGCAACGCTTTGCACTGACGTGAACACTGTAATGGAAATTCACCTCGAAGCTATGTAAATTGTTAGTAGTCAACACCTTCAAGTATCACATTCACCAAGGCGAGTCTAGGATATATTATAATCTTCAGATCTAGCTCAAAAATGTATTGTGAAACTTCCTTTATTTATTCGATAGTTGATGATATTAAAATATTTTAGATATACTGGTCAAAACATCCTCAATAGATAAAAATATCCTTGAATGTTCAATAGTGTTTATTTTCCACACAATTGTACTCATAGTGTTTTTACCCATATTTTTATAAAGAACGCGGGGAGGTTAACTGCAGTTTATACAATTTTCTGAAGAGTGCAGCGTGCTTAGTACTTACAGTGATGCCAAAAATACATTAAATGTTATTAGGAGTACTCAAATCAAGGCACAAGGTACCAAAAAACCTATATATATATATATATATATATATATATATATATATATATATATATATATATGTATATATATATATATACATATATATATATATATATATATATATTTATTTATTTTGTCGTCACCGTGGTGTATTGAGTTGATCGCAAAGCCTTTGACAGTCTTTGACGATGCGGCCCGTGAGGACCCAGGATCGATTCCTGGCCGTTCGTCGAACGGAGCTGTACTGGTGTTATGGTTGACTGTGAGAGGTGATTCTCGTAGCAATAAGTCCACCATATGTATCAATTAGATACATTAAAATAGGTAAATAAATAAAAATCTAGTTACTATTAATTAGACTTTTAGGTAATGTTGTGATAATAACCGAGTTAAAAAAAAATTAAATATTTCTACGAAATAGATTTTGGATGACTAAAGTATTTTGGACATCTTAGCAAAATACTGCCAAAAGTTTACACCAATTTCAATTTAGTATTCATAATTTAATTAATATTAATTTAGTATTCATAATTTATTTAATGTTCATTTCGTATTCCCAATTTGTTGAGTGCAGAGTCAGAAGAACCCGATAAGCAGGTGGAATTTTAAATGTTTTTTAATGTTATCCACGCACAAAATTGATTGCAAGTTCAAAAGCAATGGCATAAAATTGGTCACATTTGCAGGAGCTTGTTTACCTACCAAATATGATCATTTAACATATTATATGAATTTATTTTCAATTATTTTTTTACTTTAAATGTGAATAAACTAGTGTAAATTGAAATATGAGTTATTAATGCATAATCAAATTCGTTGTGTCGGCAAAATCAGGCATATATACCTAAAATTATACTTTTAACATATGAATTGACACAAGATGTAAATTAAATAAATTACAGGAAAATTAAATTTAGTATCATCGGGTTACAAATAACCAAGGCGCTTATGGGAACGTTTAATTTATTGTTGTTCTTTACGCTGTTGGCCATATTATGATAATACTATCTATATATATACAAGCTCTCATATTAAACCATATACTTTCGGAATTGTTTAAGAAAAATGTTCATTTTAACTCCACATTTTCTCCATAATTTTGGTAAATATAAGTTGCTGAGGTTATAGTTGTATTAATTGTATTGCTTGATCCTCTAGACACACGATTCTAAGACTGCAAAAATATTCACAATTTAATTCACATAATACAGTAAAAAAAACCTCTTATTTTCGGACAACCGCAATAACCTTGAAAAATTAAATAAAGTTCAATATTTCAGTAAAATAAATTCGGTTAAGTTAACGTCAACTAAAATTCCAACAAAAACAATTATCACAAGCCCTGTCTATTCCTTACGTTTACAAATAAAGAAATTTAATATACTGACCCTGAATTCGCTATCTGCAAGATAATTTATTTACAGCATATTAGGGATTGCAATCCATCAGTGTTCTCAATCCCGCTGGATTGGTGCTAATGCCGCGGTATCCCGCGAAATCCTGAGAATGTATTAAAATTTTGTGAAATTTAAAAAATAAAACGTTTATTTGTCAGTAATCAAACCAAGTGTAATCAAAGGTATAAAATTAACAATTAGTAGTACTTCAGTTTACAAAATTACTTTCTTCTAATTAGAACTTTCTTCTAGACTTTCTTCTTATTAAAAATGTTCTTCTTATTAGTTAGATAATTGCACTTTATATTCGTAACATATCACATACATATATAATGACTAAGTTTTAACAGCTCCTTAAATGCAAGTAACTTTGGACAAATAAACTTATTTATTTTTTATAATGTCCAATATTATCTAGCTAGTCTATGACTTATCTACCTGAGATAACCGTTATTAATTTTAAGTTATTAAAATAAAATCACGATGAATTAAATATAGACAATTTTCACCTTAACTTATAACTTGGACAAATAAGGGGTCTTAAACGTTTAACATTAAAATAAAAAGGAATAATTATAAGAATATTTTGAATTTTTAGTCAATTCTCTTTTTTTTTTAAATGACTAAAAAACAAATAACATCAATTGTGTTATCAACTAACCTATTCCTTGTAGAAGTACATAGGTAGCCGGCGGCTAAAAATACTCTTTCTGTCTCTACACTTGTTGGTTTAAGCGTCAATGAATAGTCATGCTTCAAAGTTAATTATTTATCTTTCAATCTATCAGTTTGTATGACGTCAATACTTATTCAAAATCCTTCTTGCATCCAGTTCCTGTCTGTTACAGTGTATAGTCTTAATCACCTAGCTTTATCTGCATCTCTAATTCCTCTTGTAACGAAAAAGTATTTTGCAGCTTTGGCTCTCATCTACAACTTTTACATTTTCGACGTAATCTTCGCCATATTTAATTACTCTACTTAAAACATTTTTTTTATTTCTTGACGCATTGTATTCTTCTTCAGCATCGTGAACATATAATCAGTTGTCTTCTATCCTTCATCATATTTTTTGAAGTCTCTAAATAAGCCAATCTCCTTGTAAGTTCAACGCATCATTCTTTCATTCCTACACCAAGCGCCTCCACTTAAAACTTTGTCTTGACTCTCAAATTTTTCTAAAGTAAATTTAAATGTTTTGTCTGCAGCTATTAGGGTAAACTCCCTTTTTTTCATAACACTTTAACGCTCAATTTAAACGGCTGCAAGCTGTCAAATAATTATTTTATTTTGTAAAATTCGCGATCTGTAAATTTTATTTCAGATGCTACATCGATTAGATTTTTCTCGGTACACACTTTAAGACTGTAAAATCTATTAAGCATATCAAGCAAACTGTTTCAATGAGTACAGTAATTCCAAATTATGCTCAATTCTTTTATCTGTTTCTTTTTTATATATTCCTGCAAATATAAGTCTTCTTTGGTCGGCGAGTCTTCTTTGGTCTTTGATATCTGAAAAGCTTTAAAATTTTGTACTTTTTTGGAAGGCCATTGTAACAGGAAATAACTTTCGCGAGTTGTCGATCTAAAGCTACGCTCTAGACTTGTTCTTCATTTTTTCTTCTCTATCTTTGTCGTTATTTATATCCAAATTAGTCAATATTTTTTACCAGTTGTACATAGTATTGACCTCAGACAAATGTATACCGTGTGGGGAACGCAGTTGTTGGTAGCAAGGTACAAGTTTACCAACTTTTACTATGACACTCGCACCGTCAGTTGTCATTCCGATAATTCTTTTATAAATCCAATGTGTTCCACAGTACATTAACCGTGTTTAACTTTGAAAAATTTATGACTATATATCTGAGTCTATTAAATATTAAGCCCTGTTACATACAGTAGAAGTTTATTATGTAGCAGTTAAATTTAGATACACAATTTTTCGATTGACGACGATCGAGTTAGAGAAAGCAACCACAATAAAAAATAAAAACAAATTAATAATGAAGTATGTATTATTTATAACTATTAGATAAATATCTTCATATATATATATATATATATATATATATATGTATATATATATATATATAAATATATATATATATATATATATATTTTTTTTTTTTTTTAATTTCCGTTTGTATGTGACTGAATTTCTCCTAAACGGCTGAACTGATTTTTATGAAATTTTGTGTGTGTGATTAAGTTGATTCGAGAATGGTTTAGATTCAAAATTTGATCCGGTAGGCAGCACTGCGGTCGCGTTTTAGATTTTTTCTTTCATTTTTGATATCGGGCGAAGCCAAATTTTTTTAAGTTTTTCATATCGAGCGAAGCGAATTTTCCTCAACATTTTTTATATTTCATTAATTTTAAATCAGCCTGTTCAATTTATTTATAAATTTAAAAGTGGAACTTCGGTATGATGATATTAAATTGTTAATTATACACCTTCCTATGATTTATATTACTTATACGTGTTATCAGTTTGGGTAAAATAGAGTTTACATAAAAGTTGAAACAAAATAACCGTTTTTTCTGCGATTTATACATAATATATATAGCCAGTATATGATATACAATATATGACGTTCAATAATTACAAAGGTAATATATGATTTTACAAGTCACTAATTTTCAGTCGTGGCTTTTAGAATGTTTTTTATACTTATAAGTGTTAAAATAAATTGATTCGAACTTATTAATTCTGCGATTATCAATTGCTAATAAATTTTACCGAAGATTTCACGAAAATTATTTAAAATTTACATTAAGAGTACGTTAAAAGTTGCCAATATAACAGATAAATTACAGGAGAACGTAGGCTATCTTGGTATGGCCATGTTATGCGTAGAGAAGATGATCGTATGACTAGAAAGTTTCTGGAAATCGCCGAATCAGAAAGCCTGCCAACGACCTGAATGCGGAAAATTAAGAATGATATGAGGACTAGGGGACTCAAACCAGAATTGACACAACTACGCTCAGAGTGCAGAAATAGGATTAAGAGGACCGACCCCAAGAGAAATTGGACCCAAAGGCACGGGGAGAAGAGAAGAAGTCAAATTTAGATATAGGAAAAATGATTACAAGGCGTCAAAATAAAGTCGTATAATAATTGTCGCTATTAAGCGTGGGCAATATAATATTTAATGGCAAAATAGTTTGGTGTTGTTTAATAAAATTCAATCCTTATTCACTTGGATACACATTACCTTGGATTCGTATATAAATTAAAACCTTTCCCACACGTTGTAATACTTGTAATTTTTTTCTTTAATTTCCGTTTTTATATGGATGGAGTATTTCTATGCAGGTATATATGCTGTTTCGCTATCTTACGAGTATGTAATATTTCACAGATGTTTTTCATAATGACTAGTCTTAACTTTAAGTTCATTGGAAATTTACTACATGTTTTTATTATCAGATGGGGATTATACAAATTCATATATTGATATTATGCAAAGCAAATTTTAATAAAAAAAGAAATTTTTAGTTTGTCAATTCTGCTTGAGTTTGTCTTCAAATCCTTATAATTAATCAAATTAAATGTTTCTAAATAACTTAAAAGTTTCATATACCATGTGGTATAATTTAGCATGTGTATCAAATTCCATCAAAAACTGAAATGTGGAAAACGGGTTGTGTTTTGTTCTACATATTAAGTACAAAAATTTGTTAAAAACCTAAAAATGTTTATCGGTCCCATTTTAAATTTTGCTATGTTCTAATTATGTATGAAGAAACTACTTGGAATTTTACGGTTATTTTGAATTCAATTACTTTTTCAGCTAATATGATGGTCTAAAGAGAAATCATTCCATTTTTCTCAGATATGTTATTGATAGGATATCACGACTTTTGCAGAGTTTATAAATCATGGATTTTTTCCTAATTAACGTCAAAATTTAGTCTAGAACTGACTAAATTAGGGAAACGCCTTTAAAATATAGAATTCTGAGCAAAATTAATATTATTTTAATGTATTAAGTAAAAATCGTAGAAATAATTTAAAACAAATTTTCTCAACGCTATATGCTAAATATTACATTCTCATCCTATCCACTCCTAGTATCGAAGTCACTGTTTTGAAATTTTATTACATTAGAATATTTTTACCACAGACCTATGAACATGAACATCTTATCAGATGCCATGAAGGATGAGTCAACCGAATAAATTTTCGAAAATGCATGGTAAATTTTAAAAAATCTAATTCATATTTTAAGGATCTTATTTAAATACTTTATAACTAATAACGAGGGGTGATTATGATCACAGTGGAATCGAGCAAAACAGGATCTTATTTGTACTTGATAATAATTAGTTTATAATAAATGAAGTTAAAATTAGCTTATAATAGTTTGTGAATAGAACCGTTCACGACAATAAGCTAATTTTACTCAAACACAAACGCACGAGCACACACACACACGCACACCCACACACAAATACACATACAAGCCAGTTGATAGGCACTGGAGCATTATATATGACAGACTCACTGTAATATTTCAGATTGAGTTAAATATCATCTTTACGACATTGACGTCGTCGTATTATATGAATGAACCAATTTGTATTCAACTGAACCTGAAGACGACAGCTAGTCAAAGCGAACTAACTCTTAGAGATATTGAAATTAGAGGAGGATCACTGAACTATTCGCACCCAAAATGCGACGAATGTGAACGACGAGCGATAATTTTTCATGTCTGGACATTTTTAGTGTTTTAGTGCGCATTTGTCACGATTTCAATGACCAATATAAATCTCTTAGTTGTAAAATAACTGTTTCGATATATCCGTAATGGCCTGACATGAAGGATTTACGGGGCGTTAATTCCGATGAAAACCAATACGTATTATTTATACCAGGCCTTGCAGTTAGGAAGAAAGCCTATTGTATAATAATTAACGGGAAATAAATAAAATATATTTTGGATATATTACTGTCACCTTTTGCAAACGGGTAAAACTATATAGCATTCATTATGAACTGCGTAGTGATTGTAGCTATTGGATTTGAGGAAGACATTCATGAGGAAGACATCTTATGGTTTTACAGAAACTGTCGTTTTCCATTCCTATTCAGCAAATAAAAATGTAAAATGACGCATAGAAAATAGAAAGTGGAAACTAAACTAAAATTTTAGGAGATCTATCACAATCGATAGGATATGTGAAAAAAATATTCCCATGTTATGTAAATAAAATATTATTTAATGAAATTTCATGAATATAAGCCTAAAACTGTAGAAATTTTGAGACTATTACAGATATATGAACCTGAACTGAACGCCGGCCAACCCTTTGAATATCATATTAACTTGTATAAATAAATAAATAAATAAAAATTGTCGAAAATTCACATTTTATTATGTTATTAACAATTTCTCTATAATTACATTTCCCAAATAATGTAACGGTGAAGAGTATTGACCAGAGATTAAAAAAAATTGTAACCAATTTTTTACGATTTATCAAATAGCAGTATTTCGGAATGAGTTTCTTGCGTTGTAAATTTGCTTCCCATAATTTTTTGCAATATAAAATAAAAAAAATTAATTATATTATAAATAAAATACACGACATTTATTGTCAATTTGTTTACATATCTACCACTCATAATATTTGTATTATAGAATCTTTCAAAAATTCACTTTCTAAATCCATACTTTGATTTATGTGAAGTTGGATAATTGTTTTCATAGAGATGTAAAAAAAATAACTAAGAATGACATAAATAAAATATTATTCATCTTTCTTCAGAGAATAGTTATTTACAATTAATATCGATCGTACGTGTCTGGCTCTACTCAATAGATAGCGTAACAAGTGTTTTATTTTGCGCATTATTATTGTTTTTGCTTCAATTTTCATATGTGTAGATTAAAGGCTTTTGATTGCTAAACAAAATCAAATTCCACATGCGTGCCTGATCTCGAAACTTTGAGCTCATGTTCCACAAAGCCATATAATAATTCGAGTGGATTAGCATTAATCAGCTTTGCTTCCAATTTTGATTTCCAGTGACAAACGCAAAAATCGCACTTTCTCCAGTAGTTTAATAAAAGTAAATATCTCCTCAAAATGAATGAAGTTGCTAGAATTTTGCCCGAATCTTAATAATTAGTTCAAGAAGATTATTTTTCTATATTTCAGTTGCCAAAAGTTGTATATTTATATATTGCATATTCATGAGAAATACCCATTTTTTAAAGCAAAAAAAAAAATTCCTCCGCACTTTGTCGTACATTGATCTCCTCTACTTGCATATAATTTTGAATACTATTAACTTTATTTAAGTATTGGTTCCCAAAAGTCGAAGGAAATAAAGAATTTGTAACAAAATGATTTTGCTTAAATAAAAGCACTAGTTATCAATTTATCTCGATTTTGACGTTGAAAGGTGACTATTTTCTCCGCGAGTTGCTGTGCTCTGACCTAATCTAAATATTCATTAAATGTTGGTCCCTAAAAACCCAAGAAAGCAAAGTAATCAAAATGACTAAATCGTAATCAGCCACCTTTTTTGCTTAGCTAAACTATTTTTATGGTCTTTACGCATCATGCTGTGCTCCATTGGTTTTGTGAACCCTTTTCTAACAGTGACCAGATATTTTCAATGTTTAGTAGACTTTAAAGAAATAAATAATAGATCTCTCATCTGCCACAGTTAGTTAAAACCTGTGGGAAGTATGAAAATAAATCAAATTCCAACTATTCATTAGTTTGAATAAGATACAAATTAAGTTTTATTTCCTTTGAAACCAAAATAATTATTCTAAAAGAATTTAATTTTCTAACTTTTAATCAGAGTCGAATGAAAGATTTTTGTTTAATTTTTCTTCTCTATGCTAAGTTTTCGAAATGGCATGTCAAAAATTCACCACCGAAATACAAGTGCCGTCTAATCCAAAATAAACCAGATACCCTCGCTAGGCTATGCCACTCACATAACGCTAATAGATCACGTTGTATGATTTTATTATTATCGACGAATACATATCGTGAAAAAAAGTTCAATTCCAGTTATTGTTTGCTGGTCTATTTATTACGCAATAAAATTAATTTATATAAACATGTATTAAAATATCGGTACCGATAAAATTACTTAATCCGCGAATATCAAATATTTCCTTTTTAAATATTGCAGCTAAAAAAATTAATGGGAACCAGAAAACTTTGACTTTTACTAAAAAATAATTGCCTGTATTTTTTACCCACATTCTCAATAAAACTTCGAAGAAAACAGCATAATCTTTCGAAATTGCTTTCCCCATTCTGAACTACTTCCTGTCGAATTTCTCAACCGACTCAATTTACACGCAAGATATTTGCAATTTCCTGCGTAAGCCCTGATAAAATCCCCGCCGAAAGCCGCGTGCTGAAATCGAGCCGAACAATTGCTTAACCGTATATTTTTGAAGATTATCCGCTCGGCGCTCCGCAGATGTCTTATTTACAAGAACTTATTTCCTGCTCTTCTTTTAGATTGTTTTCGCGGATTTTGGCCGACATGTAAAAGACATAGAAGAACGAATTTTGTCAGCCCTTGCGTGGGAACTTCGTCATTTCTTTAAGAGGCAGTGCAAATTCTCTTAAGCGACGAAAGTTAACGGCGAAATAAGCTGCGTTCATTAGTGAATTAAATAAATCCTATGTCCATAAACGATTGGGCGACTTATTTTCCTGAAACTATTTAACATTCTATTTTAATTTCACTTTATATTTGATGGGTATATTACAATATTTTGCAATAATCTTATGCGTCTAAAAATAATATAAAATCTAAAATATACAATTTTTTTGACACTGATAAGATGCTTTTTTAAACGAATCAATCTCATTTTAGATTCAGCTCAATATAATCTATGCGCATATCGTTCATGTTATATTTCACTTTTGAATATCTTTCTCAAATTCAATTGCAATAAACGCCATATGTGTCCGCCCACTAAAGGCGAAAGTCATGTATCGACAAAGGGTGGTATTTCATTCTAGTAGTCACTGTACAATAAGTGTTGTTTATAACTTCAGAGAATAATATAAATAAAAATTCGACGCCCCCCCCCATTTCACAAAGCTCGACTTACGTTAGAATAAAAATACGATGACGCTTTCAAATCACGCCATTGCAAATTTGTACAATTTAGAGATTTATAAGTGTAAGTGCTGGAAATTAGTCACAGATATAATGCATTCTGGAAAGGATTACTATACTATTCACTCCGCAAGTACAACGTATGTGGACAATATGCGATCAATGTTTCTTATCCGAATATTCATGTTTTCGTTTTTTGAGCTCAGGTATTTTTTCGTTTTCTTAGTGATTTGGTTATAGATTAAGGAACATACCATATTTATGTAATAAATTCAGTTTTACTAATATATCTTACTTTATATTGTTTTGATTGAATCATATTTTTCATTTCAGAATAGGGGTACGTATCTCTAGATTCTTTAGACAAAGTACGGTTCTAGGGAGTCGTAAATTGTCAAACTTGTTTTGGCGCGAATATTCTTTTCTGAACGGATCTAAGTTTTTTTTCTGCTTGTACAATTTTAGATACTCCAATTTTAATGGCAGAGAGAACAGAAGTATACAATAATTATTGGTTTCAAAATATTGTATTTATTTCAAAATGAAATCTGTGCTTATTGCATATAAAGACTAAACTAAATTTGAGGGGAAAACAACCAATATCAATAAGTATCTACTTAACTAAATATTAATATATTGATCACATAAATCGTTCTGATGACTTATTATTTTAATTTCAATTATACTGGCATTTGCAATGAAATATCATCAGTTTTTAATGAATATATATAAACAATAAAAAAGTAAAAACAATAAAAAAATTAAATTTTTAAGTTTAGCTTCTATTATTGTGTAATATTGATTAAATGTAAATTATCCCATGAAATAAAAAAGTCACTACGATGATATGATTAAAATATTCCAGAAATATAAGATGTGAAATATATACATATATATATATATATATATATATATATATATATATATACTCAAATATATTAATGTCGATAGTTGGCTTATTAAATGTAAAATAATAATACACGAATGCCGTGTACGCGATTAGCTACACTGTTATTTTTCTCATTTAATTTCTTAGTGTTTGTTACGAAAATTGGAACTCTTACGTACCTGGGTATTTGCCTATTACAGATAGTCTTCTTCGATACTATTTGTTACAAAAAGTTGAAATTTAAATTTAAATTTTAGGAATAGTTTTAAGAAAAAGGGAAGAGGTTTAAAACAATAAGTTTCATTCATACTGTACGACACGACGTATTAAGAGAAAGTTGTTATGAAATGCGATAAAAATAAAAAAAAATCTTGTTTTAATATGGTCTTTCTATAAAATTCCCAATAATTTCCTAAAAATCAATGCCCCTTCACTAACATAAAAACTATCGGACAGAAATATCTGACCAAAATTGGGAATGTATAAGATGATCATTACCTGAATTTGCTTTTTTTTATAATAATTTCATTTAAATCTAAATTATTAGTAAAGGATTAATGGCAGTGAAAGAATTAGTGGTATAAAATATATAAACCAATTTATAAACTTTTTTCATGTACGAATAGTCTGTATAAAGTATATTTTTGAAAGAAACGGGACCATTAGAAATCACAAACCATTATTTCAATAGACAAAACCATTAGAGCAAGTAAAGTGTATTGGTAGCTCGCTGTGAGTTGTATAAAAATATTTTTATCATGAAAGGAGTTCAAGTTTTTACTATGAACACTAAATACCATGGAGGTAAGTATCTAATACTGGATCTGTACACATTTCAGTTAGAGCAAGTTTCCTTATTTGCCGATGACGCCGATTTTGCTCATCCATTGAGCAGTTCTTTAGGATAACTCTGTGGGCGATAATCAGTTCTTGACCATATTTATATTGCATAGTTTGAAATCAGTTACTTTCAGACAAAAAAGAGACATACAAATTTGTCTAGGTGTTGCCGAGTTACGGCTGTACATATTTAAAAAAATGCAAGCGCAATGAATTGAGAAACTTCACCTTTTTTGCAGCCGGTTAATATAATATTAAACTATCAATCTTTATTACATGATTGAAAATTGTGCTTTATTTGAAGCTACGGTTTATTTTTATTTATAGTTCTGAAAATTAAAAATATTTAATCTCTGATGCAGAATATTATGAAAATGTTATATATTACGTTGCATTCCTGGAAATCGAAAGTAAGGTCACAGAGTGCGTAAATACGTTTAAATACTTACGATAACTTACAGTCGAATAAAAATCCAAACTGTAGGCCATATTTTGCCAACTTACTAGCAATATATATAGCTAGAATGGCTAACGATCTTTAAAAGTAATCAATTGCACATCTACATAATTAATTAATATTAATGCATGAGCATTAACGAATGTTAGTTATATTTTGAATATAATATAAAGGAAGTAAATATCTGTGTATATTGACTACTTGCAGCGACTTCATAATATCTTATGATTACGTTTTTGATGTGGGTCGAACCTACCCAAATAATGTGTAAGGAACTATTAAGGTGTTAGTAAAAATGAGACGTCGTCTAAAGAATAAAGTATATGTTATTTTTTTAGCAACATGGCACATATAGAGGGTCAAGAAATAAGGAAAATGCGTATGAAAATATGCGTAAGTGAAAAAAGAATGTAGGTCAGAATGAAAGAATGTGGTGTTTCATCGGTGGTTGTTACTCTGCGTCTGCTTATTTCTGGACGGGAAATCACGTAAAAAGATAAGTAGATAGATAATAAAATTATATTTTAAGAATGGTTTTGAATAATGTTTATAATTATTATTTATTTTATGCAATCGCTTCGGAGAAACTGTCTTCAGATGTGAAAAATAATGAAATTAGAACGTTTCAAGAGAAAAATCTTTGAAATAAGAGACTTAGATAAACAAGACACACTTTAGAGAACTTTGTATGTACTTCTAATTCTTGACCCATTTTTCTTAAGAAATATAGCCCATAAATACTATTTCCGCGGCACTTTTTAATTTTTAGCGAAATTTGCTAAATACCTTATTTTTATAGTAAATTGAGAACCCTTTTATGCAAAGTAGTATTACTAAACTATAATTAATTTTAATGATGTATTTACATTTATATATATATATACATACATAATTTAAATTCATCATAGTTTTGTAATAATACTTTGCATAAAAGGGTTCTTCAAAATTTGAGAGGGTCATTCACTTGATTTAACAGCGTACTTTAGATCCATTTCAGAACCGCGTTACGTTAACTCGTATGAGTTAACGTAACGCGTAACGGGATTTTTAATTGTAAAGTGAAGACTGACAATTTTTCTAGATCTGATTCCATGGCAAATTTGCTCTAAATAGGGTGCGATGTCACAATGTGTTCCATGCTATAAAGGTAGGTTATTAGTAGTACAGACCCTTCCATTCCCACCTTATTGTTTGGAAATAATAAAAAAAAGGGAGATTATGATTTTTTTCAATACATATTAATAAATAATGATCCTCTCTACATATTGTATTTAATACGATATACTTTCCTTTTGGGGGCAACTTCGTCGTGAAAATACGCCTAGACTCTTTATTTAATAATCTTTACATATAGTTCAATTAGTTAAATCGAAAGTGTAATAAGCAATTGTTGAAAATAAACATATGAATATGTGTTAAATGTAATTGGGTAGATTGCAATTATGAGGTAAGAAAATATACACGTATACCTTTAACAATCACTAGTTAGGACTAACAGATTGATACATCGACCTGATTATTCTTTGTATTATATGAATATATTAGTGCGATACATTGGATCGTTTTAAAATATCTAGATAAATAAATTGAACGTACATAAATCTTTTTAAACTTCTGGCAATCTAGCTTCTAGCAAAATAGTGGAGTAGGTTACATTTTCCGTTTAAAGCCAAATTTAAAAAAAATCTGGATATTCATAAATGTTTTCCTATCAATGTTAGATTTTTCCTTAATTGTAATCGGTGAATTATTTCTAAAGGCAAACACTATATTATTTGCTAGCCAGTTGTTACTCGATCACTTGTATAATACATACGAAAAGTTTGAATATTTAAAACATTACTTAATGTCATTTTGATGAAATATCCGTTTGGTTTTGCTCCCTTAGAACCCGAGGGTCTTAATAATTAATTTTTACACTACTGGTCAAATATTTAAAATTTTATCACGGTTTCCTGTATTAAATTTACCTCTTTTTTTAATGTAGAGTATTTCGGAAGACACTGCACCATCAACATTAATGGACAAACCACCTGTTTATATGGATTAATACTGTAAATTTATACTAAATATAACTTCATTTCTTTGCTTTGAGGTTTCAATTGCATTTTTCTTTACATTCTTTTCAACAGCAATTATAAATGAGTGAGTCTACAAACAGTAATATAATCCTGAATACTCAAAAATAATGATACATAAATTTATGCTGTAAAATAGAAGGTTTGTTTGACGTAGTGGTATTTAATTTTTATTTAGTTTAAAGTATATGCTTAACAATGTTGCCGTTTTTTTAACTTTATTGTCAAAATAAATTTAGTTAATTACAAATTTAACAAAATATTACAAATTTAAATAAATTGGTAAACGTGCAAGAAAATTTTACTTAAATTACTAATAAATTACAATATTATATTTTTGTCGTGAAGCATTAATATTAATCCAATAATCGAAGTAAATTAACACTTTATGTAAAAAAATACATGCACGATAAATGGAGTTCAAATTAAATTTCATAGAAATATCTTTCAATAGGCTTGACATTTTTTGCATTAAAACCTGCAAGATTATTGTCATCATAGTGGAAACAAAACATCGAAAGGCGCAATTCAGATCCGTGCAATAGATTTTTGTCAAAACGTAGAGATACTCGTAAAATCATAACAAGTGCTTCATATTGATATGTATTTTAATTACCAAGCTCTCTGGAAATTGCGTTCGCTTATATTCAGGTTTTCCGCACCCAATAGAAATCTTTGTAATGCGTCTTTCAATGAGTCCATCAGAGCTATAGAATATCGAAACTCGATTGCACGTACGATTTCGTGCTCAATAACATCATAGTTTACCCTCCATTCACGTACCTGCATTGACGCCCAACGATGACAACACGACGACATTGGGTGGTCGCAATACAAATTCGTCGGGCGCTATTATGTAGACACCGACCTCCATATTATGACTGTCTTCTGTATTATCTTCTACCGACGCCTGCATTTGAATTGTGGATGCATCATGATGAATCGTGGACATTTGGACTATCAATGGATGCTGTACGGGTCGATGCACCAGCCACGTAATCGCTTTAAGTCGTTTTATGATTTTTTTATGCGCCGGTCATTTGCTCGGCCCTGCAATTTTTAAGTTTTTTGGGTTTCTTTGGACACAATATTTTTTTTCTGCTTTGCGTTTTCTATAATTTTCAACATATTTATGATTTAATTCCCAATGTAATTCCTCGTCCTAGTCAAAAAATTAGGCAATGAAGATGACCAAGTAGCCCAATATGTGTAGAATAAAAAAAAATTACATGAAAAACAAAAAGCCTGTGCCTTACAGTCGGTAGCCCAAAAGTAACTCGTTGTCCTGGTGTGTTATTAAATACTTATATATGTTCAGAGTCTTACTTATTTTCATGCTCTTATCCCTGATGGTTTGATTTTTTTACTCACGTTAAGCAATAAATTCTATTTTGGAAGAGATGTGTTTACCTATATTTATTGCCTTGACATTAGTTATTTGAATGTAAAATTTCATTGAGATTCGTTTAGCAGTGCAAGAGTGAAACAGAAGAAATAATCAAATAATCTCACACTGGCATTTACCATATTACTGAATACTTATAAGGATTTTAGGGTTTGCATGCTGAATAATTTGGAAAATATAATGCCATGGATTTGTATAGATCGGGACCGAAAAAACTATATAGCCGAAAAATTGTTTCTAGTATTGCCCTATATTTGTCCGTCTGCCTATTAATGAATACTAGTATTGAAAATAGCACGTAATATATAGTTTATAAACAAAATAATAATTTGAATTTAGCTGTTACTATGGAACCATTGCTGCGTTTATTTTTTTTCGTCAATCCTAAGGCTCGTGCCTTCATTTGTGCACAATTAATATTTGCCTATTATTTAACATTTAAGTTAACTGAAAGAGGTAGCTCGAAATTAAAAAATATTTATATCGAAACTTTACAGAAAGTTTACGACGTTAATTATTATTTGTTTTTAACTTACCTTTGAAAAAAATTCGTGACCTATTTACCAGTAATTTACATGTTAAGGAAATGATTTGACATTTTTATTTCCGTATGTATTTTCTCGAATTGAAAAACAACATTTTTGTTGCAACACGTAACAGAATTCTGCAGCGTCACAATACGTCTCCATGTATAAATTTATATATTAATTTTCATATCTTTTAATAATAATCAATTTAAAGCCCACTTATCTTAAACAGGCATCATTAAATCGATAGATCTATAGAAATAAGCAACACGGAACCCTGAATCGCATATAATTATAAATATACACTTATTATTTAAGTTAAAATAATTTTTAGAGAAAACTTCCATATTTAAATTATCATACATCCAAAGCCAAAACAGTATCACAAGTATATCTGTTGTATACGCAACGATCAGTCTTCATAGGCTATGCCAGAATTCATTGCCGACTAATATTTGATACAGACGCCTCAATTTGTGATAATGAATTCATTTATTAATTGTTAAGTAAGTCGTATGCTGCAATACGAAAAAAGATCCAACAAGAAAATATCAGGTAAATCCACTTAAAAGACATTAACTGGTGAATTCACTACTTTATTCTCAGAATCATGAGAACGCCATGATAAATTATTTTTTTATTTAAAATGATTTACCACAAGTTTTGACAAATTATTAGCTAAAATAAAACACTACACAAAAACTCCCACTGTAATTATTGCATCATTTGAAATACTGTAGGTACCTTACCGGTACGTTACCTTAGTATTTAAAATTGTCTTATTGGCGAGTTTAGATTTATCATACCAATATTATATAGAAAAAATTCGTACATTGGTTTGTTCTTTGTCGTAAAAATGTAATCGACTTCAAGTGAAAGAAAAAAGTACTTGAAAGTTTTCTTCTGAAGTAAACTTTCAGCGCCAAATTTAGAATATGTGTGTGTGTGAATAAAAAAATTAGTCGAAATGGTATTAACTTTATTATTCGTGAAATTAAAAGCATTGAATAATAAAACTTAATTAAATTATTTACAAATTGTAAATATTAGAAGTCTTGAGATATTCCTACGTCGTCGTAATTTCTCCGGCATTCTTGAAACAATGAGAAATGACGGCTCCGAATTTTTTCTTGGGAGAAAAATGAAAGTGAAAGAGTGTATAACAGAACTTCAGGTCAATGAAAACAACGATTCCGGTCTATTAAGCGTAATATATATAGATTTCTTATCTCGCAGATCTTGGTAACTTTCTTTAAAACCTATGTGTGTAAAACTAATTTATATTAATTTGTAAATTTGCTTATGAAGCAAAAGATTTTAAAATTTTTGCTTAATAAGCAATTATAAATATTAAGCAAAACAGGTATAAAAAAGTCGTATCATGAGTTTTTATTATAGTTGCTTTATCTTCCTATGATTTGTATTTTTTATAATTATAAGCGTATTTGTGATTCATATGAGACGGCATTGTTAATGTTTTGTCAACAGTACTGAATAATTTTATGTGTTGATTTTGGTCCCAAATAGGTTTAATACATTTTAAAGCCTTTTACAGAAAGCGTAACAACATATAAGGTTTAATCCTGCTATTATTCATTTAACTAGGAAGTTTAAAATTTTTAAAATCATTAAAAATGAAAGTTATGGTGGTATTTTTGAAATAAAATTATTGAACTGCACTTTCAGAATACAAAATTAAAACTTATATCTTATACTTAGATAGCATTTTGTTTTCATTTTTCTGCAAAAATATACGATATTTAAATTTAATTTGCCACTATGGGCTTGGAAAATATCAACATCAATGGCTTTCAGACTCTAAATATACCATATATACATGTATACACTCGCCCAAGTGACAAGAAAGTTGGACAAATTTGTTCTGCCAATATAATTCTAAGTTCTGATATGGTAATCAAAGTTTCTAACTCAAAGGAAATATCGTTGCAAAATACTTTTCAAAATTACTTCACCCCTCTTATTTTCAATGTTTAGGTTAATAATACGTGACTCATATTTCTATATAGTACATACCTAAAAGGTAACAATTAATTTCTAACTGTTAACTACTGAACATATGTCGTACGTTTTTCATTAATTGTAACATATTTATGCCTAACCTTCCTTGGTTTAAATTCTAAAAAAAACACTGTGCGTTAAAAAAATATTTATATAATTAGGCAAAATAAAGACGACATCGTGGTTTTAGTACATAAACATGAACACGTTGCTGAAAGTATAATAAAACATAATATATATCGAATATCGGTATTAAGTTAGTTCGAAAGTTTGTTAGCAGTAAAGGAGTATTAGTAATAGGTAGTGCTTTTTACTACCTGTTACTAATACTCATTTATCGCACGTGCTCGTTAAGAAATAAGAATAAGGAAGTGGCATTCGGAATTTGTCATTTCTCTTAAGTGAAAATTGTGACAAATTGTTTTTCGAACCTCAAACTTCAAACCCAAAGTTTACCATTTCTCCTCAACTGTCTCATTCAACTGCAGAAACCGGCGTAAACTCAAACAAGCTAGTCCAAAATAAACAGATTGTTTCTATTATTATCATATGGCTGTACGATAAAAATAAACAAATTTTAGAAATATGACTATTACAAAGACTTTGCGTGAAAGACGGGCCTATTTAAAAGCGTATTTTATTTTATTATTTAGTTCAAATTTTATGTTTATTTCTTTTCGTTTTCATATATTGTTCTAAACTCCTTATTTCTATATCAATCGACATACGTAAAAATAATATGTATATAATAAAGTTCTATTAACTAGATATCAGTTGAAACAAGCGGCAAAATTACTTTAACGCAACTCGTCCCAAAGACGGTTACATAAATTTCTATGGTTCCGTACTTAAAAGATGAATAAAGGCTATTAAATACAACTAGAATACGTAACACGAAAGTTTCATATACAGTTAGGAATATATAAAAGTTTAAACATTTAAGACTTTTGATGTTTCTATATCTACAGTTTTTCACTATGTAAAGGCATTTTATTTGAATATATTTTGTTGATGAAAAATGTTAAAAAATAATATTTATATATCTATGCTTCATCACCATGTCAAATTTAATTTTCCGCACCACACGGTAGACAGATGCATGAGTGAGATAGAGTAGTTGGCATTTTTTTCTTCTCAAGGTTAAAAAGGTTAAAATTATATAAAATAAAGAGGAACGATTTTTTTTACATATGCGTCAAAGACAATGAAAGCCCTTGACGGAGTGAAAAAGTTTTCGTGACAAAGTCTTCACATACCGCCAACTTGGGCTCGTTTCGTAAAGCGACTAACACTTATCACTTCAAACTTAGCAATAATCCGTAAAGTAGAGATTCGCCTTTGTGTTTAACGTTACTGATGACGTGGATCTAGATCCGGTAGTTAGTACGTTCTTGGACCGGATAGGTCTTTGATCTGTGGCAAAAAGTTGAACTTTGATATGAACAATACTTATGGAGAAATTAGTGAGGAAGTTCATTATTATTATCTACGGAACAAAGTTATATCTCAAGCAAAAAAAGAGAGAAATTATTTAAGCGTAAACGAGATTGGCCATTTTTTGTACATCTATTTCTTTGCATGTAACCCATTGAATTACTAGAATCATCCTGAGCTTATACAAACCGAAATTATTAACCGGAAAATATTTAAGGTTCAGATGAAAAAAGGTCTTTTATAATTTCTCATAATTTTTCACGTTGAAGTTAAAATTTAAATGAGGTATATAGCTACGTATTCCATCTCTTGATTCAAAAATATTATAACGTTCTTAATCTGCAGGGTGGCATTTATATAGTAGCATACAATCGACAAAAAGAAGTAAACTGTTTTACACACAATGAATTGAAAAGTTCGAAAATCTATATAGGATAATACACAGATTAATAATAAATTATTATTTATTAGCTTTTGTCAGTCTTTGTAAGCTTTTTATTAGCTATTTAATTTTAAACTGATATCACTATTAATATTATAAGATAAGATGTTTAATCAGGATGCTGATATCTAGTACAAATTAGTAAAATTGGACAAAATGTAAATTTCATATATCAAATATTTAAAATTCATCTTCAAATAATGACAAAATAAATAATTTTTTTATAAATTGTGGGCATGAAAATTTACACATGATCTTTCGCAGTGAAATGAAAATTGTAAATTTATTCACATACAGAAGTTTTTATTTGTTACTTCATTGCAAAATGTTCAATTCTTGAAGCTAACCGTTTTTTGAACAAACCAATTTAAGTTTGAGACACGGCTATAAGAGAAAATCTCTAGATTATGCTAACTTTTTTATCAACACACATTATCATCACACGATGCGTTTATTTGTTTCGTGGGTTGGATTACAATATCTTGCTGGAAAATAAAAAAAAAGATTGTGTGAGTAATTTAAGAAAAAACGGTATATAATGGGTTATTATCATCCAAAATTATATTTTTATTTCATAAAACTTCATGCCTAAGTCATGGTATAGTTTATAATAATTTACATATGAATTTACAAACAGATAGAAAACTGCGAAACGCTTAGAAATAACAACAAAGGCAAAACAATGCATTACATAAAGCAAAACGATTGACAATGTGCTATCTAGAAATTATCGCTTTCAAAATTTATCCCCTTCAAAATCGGTAAGAGAAGTAATAAATCTATATTAAGCACCACCAACAAGAAAAATAAAGCAGCACGAGCGCCTGAAAAATATAAGAGCGCTGCTGGTACATTATATTACTGGCATTAGATTACAGGAATTTTTCACGAAATATCTTATTGCGCTATAAATGCAGTACAAAAAAGATCATTATACATATGTACGTAAATAATTAAACAAAATGGACATTAGTTAAACCGAATGATATAAAGTTTCATAAAAAACATATAGAACATATATTAGACACGAAAATAACACACACGATGAGTCGATGTCGGAAGGTTATTACATGGAAAGAAATAGTGTCGCAGAAGCATGCATTGACGTGTTTACATGTTTTATATTATTTAGTTAGTTGACATTGCATAAGATAAATATGTGTTTAGTTAGTAAATTTATTTACTGTAGAACTATTTATAATAAATACACATGACGATTAAACTTACTGTAAAACATTTACAGAATTAAAAGCACAAAGATTAAATCCATTCAAGTCGGCGTTGTTAATTTGACATTAACATGATGTTATTCATGGTTTTTGTGTCATTTTTACAATATTATCGTGATTGTGACGAAAGTATCTTAAACTATGTATGTTTTTTATTAAAGACCATTTACATTGTAATAAAATGTGGTGTATGAAGATATAATTACTCGATAATAAAAAAAAGACTATTATAAGATGAATGAAATAAGAAACTATAATAAATGTTACCACACTGTCTGTGAATTTTAATAAAGCAGAGTGGGTTATGGGAAACGGGATGAAAAATTATTATTTTGAACTTGAAAAACACCGGAACACAGGACCATAATCGATATTTCAAAATACAGAGCATCCCTCGCTTGGATAACTTTCTGACAGCTCTTTTGTTGTCGGTTGACGATAAACATGTACATTTATTTCAGTTTTCTTTTTATGCAAATGAAGTGACGATAAGAGAAAAAAATGTGAACAAAATTGATCGGTGAGTTAATGTAATATTTACAAATGAAAACACGAAATTTGTAATTTATACAATAATAATTACTATTTTATCTTTTGTTTTGACGTATACAGTTTGAAATAATTTTATAAAAACTAATGAAATTATTTTTTAAATTCAAGGTCAATAATTTGATATGAATGAAAATGGCGGACTTCGCCAAAGGAAACTTTAAGAACCTACTGACACAGTCATAAAGACAGTTATCACTACGGTATTTTAACTAAAAAGTAATTGACAATCAATTAGACAAATTTAAAATTTCTAATAAAGTTCTTAAAATAATGCGAGATTCAGTTTCGGTAGTTGGCACTTATTTAAAAGCAGCATGTTTGATATTAATAAAATAAATCTGTAATCTTCATGGTTCTTCGAAAACATTTACTTCCATAGGTCATTTCATCACCAAAAACCAATCAAACTTCTGGTCTTTCTAAGGATATTGAGGATGAATAATAAAAAAAGGAAATCAGTTTTAAAAACTGTTTTTCAAGTTATACCGTCTTAATAGAAACCGTTTGAAACCGATGGCTGGAAATTTTTGAGCGTAAGCAATGGAAATTTGTGGGGTTAATATGATTTTGTACTGTGTTAAATTTCAAGTTTTTACGTATAAATATTTCTGAGAACAATGGCTATGACCGACAGAACAATGGATATGATATATACATGACTGATCTTATGAGGTTTTTCTTTTTGTTTTACGGAGCCCTAAAAAGTAGTAAAGAATAGTGTAATTCTAATCTTGTCACTTGTACATTTTATCTGACTCCATGCATACGCTTTCTGGAATGCTTAATTGAAATTTGAAGCCATGTCTAAAATTAATTTTGTTATCACATAAATGGTATATCGAGATCGCGAATTTTCTATTAAAATTTTATGAAATATTTTATTTAGATCGGCTAATACACGTCTAACCGTAGCGCATATACGAGTAAGCGCTAAATACTAATTAGTTAAAGGTATTTGAAGTTCAGCAATCTCCGATTCAATTTTCTTTGAGAAAAAGATATACACTAATCAATTCTTGCTCGTGG
Organism: Druceiella hillmani; assembly: GCA_039881145.1. Taxonomy (NCBI): domain Eukaryota; kingdom Metazoa; phylum Arthropoda; class Insecta; order Lepidoptera; family Hepialidae; genus Druceiella; species Druceiella hillmani. Next base: position 41,384,131 of record JAYKKI010000014.1, read on the forward strand.
CGTATAATTGGAAGTATATTAAATAATACTAATAATAAAAAAATTCGGTCCCGCTTTACAAGTATGGGAAACAATTAATTTTTCATTTGAAACCTTTTTTGTTAATATTTTACTACATACAAGCATGTAATTGTAAAATATCGTTTACTTATATCGAAAACTATGCAAACTACAAGGGTTTGAGAGGAAAGGATGGACACGCAGATGGACGGATTTGACGAAAATGTAATGGTTTTGTTCTTCCCATTTGAGTATAAAAACCCGAAACTTTTAATTCTATGCACTACGAAACTGTGACCCCATTTAAAAGTCATCGGATTAAAAAAGACATTCTAAATCAGCAAATTATTATTTATGTAATTTTTCATATCGCACTGCAACCAAATAAATACACATTAAATGTTTACCAACTTTGTCATCGTAATGACACTAATACGTCCTTAGCTTCTTCGTGCGGTAATATTAATGTTCAATGCCTCAAATCTTTACTATTGCAGAATTATAAAAGTGTTATGTTTCGTAAACAATTTGAAATTAACATCCAAAAGAAACTTGAAACAAAATATACCATATTCCGCGATAATTATTAATGAATCACTCCTCAGAAATAGATGTAGTATCATACGTAAATTTCAAAGATTACACAATAGATCAAGACATTCCACCGTGAAGAAATTTTAGGTAAAATAAAATAACTCTGTGAATAAAATGCCGGGTTCATAAGTTATCAACACATTAAAAAACGTTACTATAAAATGTATAGAAGAAATAATTAAACAGTGTACAAAGTAAAAACTTTGCAAAGTAACATTTTGTACGAAAAATTCTTTTTTTTCTGCTTCTATAAGTAATTCCAAACATAACTTTGTCAAGGTATTTGTGAGACCTGTTTTAAAAATAAAAACAGGAAATAAATTAGCAACTTGAAAACAAATATATGAGAAAAAAGAAACTTTCTTTAAAAACGGATGAAAAAGTTTAATTTTGCTTCATATTGTACTCTTCTGGACTATTTGACGTCTACGTAATTTTACCTCTGACTGTTTCAGCACTCTTTAAAGATATAGTAAACGTTTTTCTTTAGCAAGATAGGCCCGGCTTATTAATATTTTATATTAAGTAGCTTTAGGGAAACGTTTTGTTTAATTTTAAAATAAATTTACAATGAACAATTATTTGGTCATTTAAAAATGTAATAAAGATTATATATTCATAATATAACTTATTTTTCTTGTTTTTGTCTTCCAATTTAATTTTCATCCATTTTTTATTTCAAATTTATAAATTTCGTTAAATAATCTATTACTGATAATATTAAATCAATGCTTCAGATAAAAAAAGACATATATCAATTTCAATTAATTTCATTTTACAATTCATGGAAAGGAGCGAAGTTATCCCGAGAAGCCACCCGCTTGAAGTTCATCGAAAAGAGGAACCAGATAGTAAACCTCGATACGAAGAGGAAACAGTTTGTACTGTAGAGTCAAAACGACTCTGTGTGTACAAATATACTCCATTAAATAAAGAAAAATCTAAATATCTTGTGAAAAAAATATTCTTTTTAATGATTTTAAAATACAAGATAAACGTTTACAACTAAAACATAAAAAATATAAAATGAATAAAATACTGAATATTAGTCGATTGTAAATTATTGTGAAACTTGAATATTTAATTTTATATTGAAAAGTGACTTGATTATATAATTTTAAAGTAATAAGTGTAAAACTATTTTTAAACAAGCTTTCATAAAGAATACTTACATAATTGAGTTAGAAATATAAAATTGTTGGTAGGTATTTTTTGTATCCAAAAAAAAGTAAAAAAGATGAAACTGATCTAAGAAGCAAGACATTTTTTGTATCCAGAAAAAGATGAAACTGATCTAAGAACTAAAAAAAATTATTTAAATATCCTTGGATATTAAAATTAAAGAGAAAATATCCCTTTTTAATATTAGTTGTTACAGTTATTACAAATCAAAAAAATTTTAATTTTTTTATTTCAGACGAAAACCATTTTATTCGCCTTTAGTAATGTTTCAATTTATTTAACTTACCCAATTTATTCTTTCACTTAAATTTCTAACTCGATAATCAGGTAACTAAAGTACGAAACACTGTTTTTGTTAATGGAATTAATCGGGTCTTTTTATCTCAATTTTCTATTCATTCCAATCATAAAAAAACATAATTTTCTCATTCGCTATTAAGATATCCAGGGAATCCGTTATTGGTTCGAAAAAAATAGTCTTTAAAAGGACATACACTATTTACTATACTTTGATTTTAGCGCTATTGAAACTTATGCATTTTAGGTAAATTTATGTTTACATGACTATTACATTAATTTATAATCCATTAGATATTTAAAATAATACGTAAAAATACGTAACCGTGTACTATGGGAAGTAACGTACATATTGCATATTTAAAATAAGTTTTTTAGTTTTTGCTAATGTTCGTTAATTTACTATAATTTTGTTTAAAATATGTATAAATTAATTAATTTCACAAGCATATTATTGCACTGGCTATCTTAATAATATTGGTCTGCTTAACCGCTGAACAAGTAACGGCTTTGCACAGGAACTTATCTTTGGACAGCTTAACCACTATACTCGAACTAAAATACGAATACTGTTCGTACACAAATTCAAGTGAATTCACATCATCTCTCATACTCAATTCAAATCCTTTGCGCAAGCACCGGTTCCAATGGCAGAGGTTGTGAACTTGCGGTCTCTCAGTGATTTCGTTGGTGATAGCGGTATTCGGCGTTAAAGATGCAGTTGTTCTTAACTCTCACCCTCAAGCTTTCGAGGGCGTAGTCGCTCGTATATTTTATGGAGGATTGCATCCCCAACCATTTTAATATTTTGTCCTGCAGCAGTTCTTTTATAACTTATTAATAATTAAATACTTTTTACATGGAAAAGTTCAAAACCCCTTTCACCTTTAGTTTTTTTTACTTTTTTATTTTTGGGCAGTGCCTTACTATTAATATTATTCGTTTCTGTCAATTTTGTAAAGCCAAAGATTCGAAAATGGTTATTTAGTAAGAAACAACAGCGCAGAAATAATGGATTTTGTAATTGTTTCATTACACATCAAAATACATAAAATAAAAGTTGAAAAACCTAAAGGCTACCTTGTACGATATAACATAATTATTTAAATTACTTACATTAAACACACCTCCATTTTAAGCAAGGATTATATTATTTTATGCACATAACTTAACAGTATTTTTACATTTCAACATTTTTGTAGTTTGAAGTTTTATAGGGGGTTACTTTAATTGCCTGCGTGGGTTACGCAACTTACTTCATTTCCTTGTAGGCCTTTCTGTTTCTCTAATTTAATCTTGAATAATTCATTATGACAAACTAAAACAACTTTCTTACTATGTAAATTGATTGAAATATTTAATGTCTTTTAAATTATATACTTTTGACAATTAAATATTCAACAAACATTTATAAAAATGATAACTCAGAAATTATCAGAATATTTCAGTTGTGAAGTGGACAGCGGATAATTTTATCAGTCTTATCCGTAATTCGGTATCATAGGTTATCTTAAATTTTTTTTATGAATTATCATTGTGAAGGAAAATATGCCTCTCTAATTAAAAAACCATTTCAAAAAGGGATTTGTCGCTTTTTGTTGGACTTAAATTAGTACCAGTAGTTTTTTATTGCCCTGTAATGAACCGTCGAACGAGTTTTAAAAGGAATACGTTTTATTGTACATATACATGTGTGTGTATATAAATATATATATATATATATATATATATGTATTATATTATTTATAATATAATATACATACATATATATATATATATATATATATATATATATATATATATATATTATATTAAGAGTTGCCAAATTAATAAAAAAACAAGAAAAAAAGGGAATCTAATGTAACACAGTGTCATGAAACTAAAAATTATGAGAAAAGAAAATATGTGCCTAAAATTTTTTGAAAGAAAATTAATGTCATTTACCTAGAAAAAAAGAAAAGACAGAGAAATACGGCGAAAAAAGAACAACAATAAAATATAGTCTAAATTATGTAAAAATTACAAACGCTGTTAAAAGAAACATACTCTTACATAAAACAAAATATATGGTAATAGAAGAACTGAAATACAACATAAGAAACCTCTAACATATGATGAGAAACTTCAGTTGAAAAATATCTTTAAAACAAATTATAAAAAAAAATTATGTTAAAACTTAAAGACAGACATATCATAAATAAAGGAAGTGTGAAAGTAAAGGTATTTATCGATAAATTGGTTCTGTCTAGATGTAGCTGTCTATGTATTATTTTATATCATAAAATTAAAAAACAAATCACTTCATTCTTTATACATGAGCTTTTATTAGTGGTTTTAGTTACTCGATAATTTTAAATCTACGCCGTTTGCAAAAATATTTAAATAGCTTAGCTGACACGCCGTATACGCAGATGACACAGCAATTAACTATTATCTTTTTATCCGTTTCCACATGTTCAATGTTTTCTCTTTATAGATATTAATTTATTTTCTTCTTCAATTCATCATTTTTTAAAGAAAAACATTTGCAATGTTTTTCTTTAAAAATTCTGACAATAAATGTTGTCTTCTTCTCTGACAATAAATATTGTCACGCCGAAAATTTGAATTATTTTATTTGAACTATTAAACGACGAGAACATGATTTCTCTGCGTGGATAAGAGATAAGATAAGATAAGAATAGTGAAATAACATTCTCCTCTTTCTCGATACACCTCATCCGCTTCACTCATTCTTACGAGCCTTCATACCTTTTAACTATTGGTACGGCTTCCCACATTTTCATCTTAAAGGTATATCGATTCTAAGTCCGTCTACCTAAGTCTTTTTTCTGTTCCCTCTTTGAAGTGTCTTTTTTGTCTTTATTTTTCTGTTAATTTTTTCGACATGGACAAATTATTTACTAACTGTATTCTTTTTTGACCATGTCAATCTATTATTCTGTTTATTTTTAAGAATGGATCTGTCTTTAACTTTATTTCTGGTTTAGAAGGAATACACTAAATAACATACATTTTTAAACTCCAGAGATTATAGGGAAAAACAATGTGAAAAAAATACTTAATCAGTGATTTATAGCTTATTTTGCCGCGAAGCAAAAAAAATGAATTTACTTTGCTCCGTAGTGAATGTTTCGGAAACATGTCAACAATCTTTATATTTCCTTCCTCAACTAGAATCTCAGTAAATATATTCGATGTGACCCATTCCAGCTGTTTATGTAAGGCGGTAAACGTATTTATTTAGCCAAACTCGAAAATAACTTTATTTTCCAAATTAAAAATTAAATGCCAGAGCGTACTACTAAAAATATTTTTCTTCACAAATTTATTAATTATGGTTTTGTGGAAAAGTCGTTTCTAGATTTATACCATTTTACAGATTTAAGTATCATTACAGATTTTTTTTAAAAAGACAAGTAAAACTACAACATTTGGTGTTAGAATTGTTACGCCATGATGGAAGCTCTAATTGAGATTTGCGTTACGTGTCAACAAATTATACTTACATAATTTTATCTTATATGGATACGTACATAGCCTGAATTTGTGTGGTTCTTATTAATACCTATTATTTTCTCATTTATATGATTCTAGGTAAAATTTGTACACACTTTATTTATTTATGCAAAATTATAGACTCATTTATAGTTCTTAGATCAAAATATTGAAGTAGCAAAAAATATGTAAAGTTATAATATATAGTTAAAACTTTTACCCAATAGAAACGAAGAAACGATACAGAAATACGGTGATGAAAACGATGTGTCCTTTGAAAATAAACCGATCAATCACAGTTAAAACTTTTACTACTAATATTTTGTACACCTTTAGGCATTTATAAACATTGGAGAGAACATAGCCTTAATGTTAAACTATTTATAAATGTTAATGTAATTTTCAACTTGTTAAATGTATCTTTTATAAGCGTCAAATAGTTTTTAATTTAGAAGTATTGCACTAGTTCAAAGTTAATTTTAGACAAACTCACAGTAACGCTTATTTTTGTAATTTTGATTTATGTGGTTTTATGTGGTCTTTAAAATAAAGGTAACACCACTTTTTCACATAAATTTTCTACAATATCTAGAACAATATTGTTTAAAATTCTGAAAAGACCTAGCTCGTGTAACTTATTTATTAGCGTTAAGTATTGAGACATATAGGGGTTGATACGATCCATGTTTATGCTAAATTTTAAGTTTCTACGCCAAACAATTACTGAAGAAAATATTGTGACAGATAAACAGACGGGTAAACGGAGGGACACTTGGTAGATCTTATAATGGTTCCATTTTAAACTTTTGCGGTACTTAATCGTAATATGACGATCATACTCGTTTTCCTTAATTAATGAGTCCAAGAAAGGAGATGAAAACAGTATGACTCTTTACCTTTACTACCTTTTTTCATTAAATTCAAATAGATCAAAGCAAGATGATTGTTAAAATAAAATATGATCTCCCAAACTATCAAATCAATTATGATCATAAAAAGCCCATTGCTTATAAAACAGATGAGAATTATTTAATTTACCTGCGATAAAGGAAAGAAAGACAAAGGTGAATGCAATTCCTTTCTTAACAAGTGTGTTATAACCTATTTTACCTAAAACGAAACCCGAGTAGGGATTAACTATAATCTTTACTTTCGTACATTCCATACTGATATAATAAGCCTGTTTCGTATCTTCTTCAATGTGTATGTATATAAGGCGATAAGTAACCTAATTTAATTTATTTCATTTCAGTACAAACTCGAACCGTTTGTTTCGAGTTTGTACTGAAAATTCTTGATAGAGTTAATATTGAGAAAATCACGAATATGTTACAGAATCCTATAAACATTTTTGCAAGTATTTCTAGATTCCTGTTTTGGTACCGTATGTAATCGTGTCGAAACGGAGATTTGTTCCGGTTTATTTTATTTTGAATGTTAAAGATACGTTCCTTTATGATGTAGCATGGCATTATATTTATACACTTAGTAAAAGTATAGAAACGGTATGTCTCTGGATAGAAGATAGTTTAAAAGATATGATAGTAAAGTAACAGAATATAAAAATATTGTGGTCTATGTATGTGTTTATACACGTATCAGGTAAAACCCGCAAAACCGATACGAATTATATTTTAGAACTACACGAGGATATAAAATAACTAGTAGCAACATTTAGTTTTTATTTCGTCTCAATTGGTTCACTCCATCTGAGGATATTCATTAAGTACCCGACGCATAGTAATTACAAAATGGGAGTAGCCAGAGGTGAAGTGTGAAGTGATGTGGGAAAGGTGAGTGCTTAAGTAAGCAATCCGAATACGGGCAGACATATGAGAGTAGACATCGTTTTTGTCGTCTTGTGCACATACAATTTTCCCATTTTGTATGTACATGTTAAGAGCTTACTTTGGTTTCTCAATTTTTAAAAATTGAAAACCGTTCTCAATATTTATAATCTAATTACTTTGGCAAACTTAGGGTTGCATAACTTTGAGTGTATACACATGCAATTGTTTACATATTTAATACAATTTTTCCTGTTCCTTGGAAGTGTTTTATGACAGTCGACCCTTAAAAAAATATGGCAAATGGAACTTCTAATACAAAGTGTATTCACTTCTAAAAAGTTTATTTTTTAATTGTTATAATAGATTATATATGAATCTTAAAGTTAAATTCATAAAAATTTCTAAAAGTCCACAGGCAAAAGATACCCCGGACACAGCTTGCTAAAAATTATTGTTAACACCACCTCGTGCTCGTAAAGAATATGCAGATAATATAATAAAAACCAATGTGTAAAAATAGTAAAATGCTTGTTGACCTTTAAAAAGTTAATATTAAGTATAATAACTTACCATTCACTCTTAAACAATTTGATTATTTACGATCTATAAAATAATATAATTAAATTATTCCCCTATATATTTACATTAAAAGATAACCGGCAAAAATCAGGATTAATCTTGAAAGCCGAAAATTATTTTGAAATCTGAAAATTACTTTATTTCAAAAATTTAATTTCTTTAAATATTAAGACAAATTTCGTAGAAATTCACGTGAAATATAAGTAAGAATGCTAGTTTTATAGGCATACCTTATAAATCATTTAAGTAACTAGTATCAAGTACAATATTAGAAAATGCTTACCATTAACCTAACCTAAACCTTTTCCGAAGTTTAATTCTAATTCCACATTCATACTAAAAGATTCGCTCACACATTAAAATCGGATCACGTAATTAAGAATTTTTTTCGAAAACAATTTTTATATTTTCATGTTCATGAATAGCATATATATATATATATATATATATATATATATATATATATATATATATATATTTATATATACTTATGTGTATGCAAAGATGAAATATGGGGAGGGGGTTACATTTTAAAAATTCCAATGTTACAATTAATATAAAAATTATTATGAACTTTAGTTAAAGGAGCAATTGAAACTATGACTTAACTCTAGTGGATATAAATATAGAATGAATGAATATTGTCCTCGAGCCTCACATGAGGGGTTCGAAGTCGGTGTCAATTTCCCCTCAGTTTCCTATGTTAGCTCGCTTATGGGAATTGTCGCTGGGTTTTGTATGATGAGCACGGACACGTCTTATAAAAGTTACTTTTTTCTATTAAAACGAGAAATCTTAACAAGTAGTAAACAATTTTTTTCTCCGTTTTACTTATAAAATTGGAAAGTGATATTTGCTACTCATCTTGGAGACGATTACTTATGAAAGTATTCGATACTAAGATGGTTGATAATATTTTCTTACTATCTCAATATTGGAATAATATTTTTAATTACTAAAATAATTGATTCTTTTTCAAGATTTAATATTCCTATGTTCATAACCTAGGTAACACATATGCAAAATTTTACCGTTAACTAGCAGCAGATCAGTTTAACAGTAAGTGTAAAAGCGAAAGAAAAGAAAATACTATTTTTTTCTTTGTTAATTTTATTTAAGTCGCGTAAGTACAATTTAATGGTAAGTTAACCGATAAAACGGGGTCGAAAATATTATATAGAATGAGGACTTTGAAGCTGATGCATGTCATAAATTAAATAACACATTACAATCGTTCATTGTTTCCGGCTTCAACAAAATATTAATAGGATTGCAGGTCCAACAAAGCATAATGACCATAAAGAGCACATATTCATTTGTATTTTATTTACCTCTGTTTCAATTCGCCCGTGAAAATACATTATATGTATAATAAGAAGAAAACAGTCAATTCCTAGGGATAACATTGTATCGTTAATAATATACTTAATGGACATCAGTTTTGTTATCTTCTTAGAGCATTTTAGCATTATCGTTTTTCCTTGTTACGGATTGCTGGTCTATTTCGTGTACTTATTTTAAGGCTCAATGTGTTTTCATTTCATTTTGCATACAGTGTAAACAAGAGAGATTGTAATCGAACATTACTTCTTGTTAAGGATATTTATGTATTTAATATTAATTGAGTGGCTTACATAAAATATATTATCATGTTGAAGCAATTTCTACAATCTCTCCACCCATCTAACCTTTCATTAAAGAGGTTGAAACGTAGTTTTTTTTTAAAAAGTGTGTTTTCTATTAATGAGATCTATATTTGCAAAATTATTTCAACTTGTAGTACATTATGGTATATGAAGACGCTCGAAAAAAAATAGGGTAAATTTAATATGATATGATTTCAAAATTTAAAAGTATAGGTTATTTATCCAACATTTGTTAAATCGGATAAAAATCGGTGACATTAGCTAATCGATAACGGAGCTAATCGTAAATTGGTAACATTAGCTACTATAGCAAATAGATTATAACTGAAAAACTATCTTTCATAAATTCATATACGTAGTTCAATGGTTCGAAGCTTACAACTCTTTCCCCTTTCCCTTAGTAAATATCTTTTTTTACATATTAATGGGCATGGCAAACTATTAATTTGCTGCCCATTTTGTTCTATTATATTGTTGCAAAATATGATCCATACGCATCACAATTATATTATGTAAAGATAAAAAATAACCTAACGCGGCTATAGAGACATATTGTTGGAAGACATAAAGTCGGGTCCCACACGGCGTGTGCGTCCACATTGTTTTTGTTTCCTTTGAGAAAGGTAAAGGACATTAAGACCATGCAGTTAAATGTGATGTATTCATCGCTTTCATTTTCATTCATCATAGTGATGTATGCATTGATTCATCGCTTCGATCTTTCGGATACATTATAAATTTTAAATGGAAAATCCATGAATTCCCTATAGCCCATTAAGTTTTTTTACCGCAGATTGTATAAAAAATAAAAAAGTTCAGGTGGTAAACTAACGTATATTCTATATTATTGTGAATGGTGTTTAAACATAAAACTCATAATTTTAGCTAAATTTAAAGTTAAAAATTGTTTTTTAATACTTATAGTATTAAAAAACAATAAAAAATTAAGTAGCGCAACCAAGGAGTCCCCTTCTTCCAAATAGCCTAAGGAAAACTTTGGCAAACCTCTCTGCCCTCCCAAATGTGCCACGTGGTTTATTGAAAAAAAAAGTTTCATTGAAAGCGGAATGAGAGTTTTTGAATATATATTTTGAAATTCCATTCACCTAGCTCAATCTTTTTCATAGTTTTTTATTAAAATTATGTTTATTATAAAAGTTTAAAATTGTGAAAATATAACAAAGTTTAAATTAAAGTTAATTCTCTAATTCTTGTCAAGCTCAATTCATTTGAGTCATAGAATAAACTTGTAATCATACTGTAATTGTGGCTGGAGCATAAAATTGGAGCAATAAATTTGCTCCATTCCTTTATAAAATCCCAAACCTTGATATTATTAGTTTATTAAGCTATTCAACATTATTCGTAGCTGTTCCTCAAATATATAATTATTCCAAATAAAAAAAAATAAAAGGTCTCATTTAGACTTGTAAGTTTCAATTTGCGTTGGTAAATTTTCATTGTAAAAGTAGTAACGAAACTTTTAATCTCTTCAGTCGTAGATAGTAGTTTCAAATGCAGAATAGTTCATAATAAAAGTAATAGTAGGGCTCAAATATTGATCTCTTTAAAATTTATGAAAAAACCTTTCTGATCCCTCCAGTGTTAATCGACAAAGTTAAAATAGTCAGAGACTATATTTGTTTATTACCGTTTATACCACACTGATGTAATTAATATAAAGTAATAATACTGTGCATCTATGAGTTGAAGATCTTAAAAAAACTTGTGGAGAAATTTGCAACTACATTTATTTGTTTGTGCGGATAAGCTAAGTTCTGTCATTGAGTTGTATTTTTGTGTGACTTTTTCAAGATTTAACTCTTCCTATGACAAAATTCTCTATTTTTAATTAAGGGGCGAAAATTATTTTGGATTAATTCTTCATTTATTTTTTTTAATATGGAATAAAAATTTTCAGTATTATGACGGTATCAAAGGAAGTTTTTAATAAAGCTATTTAAATAGATAAAACATTTGTTTTATTATATTCCCAAGTCAGTAATTAATTTTACTGGTAATTTTAAAATTAATTTTACCGGTAATTTTTTCACTATCTCTGGCGGTAATGATGTAATACTGTGATTTATGGAACTTCCTTCCATTTTTTTTGGAGAGTACCAACGAAAGTAAGCATATGTTGCAACAAGTCTTTTACCAGAAGAATACTAGTGTACCAATTATCGAGTGTGAAATTGTGTCCCATAAATTTGATTGGTTCGGCAAGTATATTCACGATGGTAACTGTGCCATTTAGTTGCTTATATGGACCATCTGGCTGAATTACTTATATGGACTATCTGTTAAAATAAGCTGTTTTGGTATCAGCCATGGCATGGTGTTTATTCCTTATTTATTTAGTTCTCTTTGCATTTAGACTAACAAGGAAAGTTACATCTAAATGCTAGTAACTATTGAAATATTGATAATGCAGTTTTTTGCAGCATCATTATATTACAGACAATAAAATATGAAAAAAATATTCGAGAAAACGTCACTTAAAATAAAGTCTATCCCAATTCCGCCATTTGCCCAAAGATCAAGAAAATTCAAATGTGAAGATCCGAGAACACCAGACATCATCAACAAACCAAAAAAATTGCTTAATTCATGACCCGTCTTATCATATCTTTTGTGTTAAGTTCTCTTTGAAAACGGGTACGTATTTTCTGAATGTGTTCTTTTGTGTAAGTTAGAACTAAATCTGCAATATTCTTACCAAAAAATAATTTGAACCAACTGGTTTTTACTCTTGTCATTTTTAGCTTCTGATCAGTCCAAAACAATTTTGTAAACTCTTTATCTTATTCTTTGGTTTGAAGTATGTCTTAGGCACTTTGTTAGCTGGTCCTGGTCTAAATAGAACTCTGATGAAGGTGAAACTGCTTCATCTCCTGATTCGTTTTCACTTTGCTCAGAATCATGATTAGAATTTTGTTGTTTATCAGATTATTTTTTAATGTCCAAGTCGTCCTTATTTTCTTCAAATGGCTCCTCTTCATCTTCATTTATCATCGCTGATATTTCTTCAATATTCAAGTGGCTGCTTCCTATCGTGTTGTTTTATCTAAAAGTGCAACACAGAATAAATGAGACGCAAGTTGTTTTGAAAATTGTGGAAAAAAACTAAATGAGATCATAGTACTTACCATTATTTTTACTGCACTATTAGTCGAGCAGGGTCCGTTGGACCCCAAGCACCTCCGCGTAGTACGTGTAGTCAATACCGCGGCTAGCGGAATAGTGCGAACGAAGGCGTGAATTAGGAAGCTATTGAAACGAATAGTCGCATACTTGTAATATGTGTCGAAATTTCGCCATTCATATGTGAAAATCGCAAGTTACTAGAAGCATTGTGTAAGGACACAATAAAATATATGAATATTCAATTTGATTTTCAAAGGGAAATTCAATGATATTCTATGGTGCATGTGGAGGTACATAACATTTTCCTTTTAAAATTTTTTTACCTATTAATTGAAGCATTTACTTGTGAAATGTTACGAGCATGGATTTAAAGCTGTATAAATTGCTGTAGAATTGCACTATGACGTATGTTACAGGGATGTACATGCGGATGGATGAACGTGACCGACTTCTTTTGGTTTCACTACGGAACATTAAAAATGACTTCAAAATCAAGGCCATGTAAATACATACATAAGCAAAAGAATAATAATTAAATATCAATATATATTTTAGTATTATGAATGGATCGATGGTACTAAGGTATTCATTATACCAAATTTCATATCGCCAATTTATTTACAGATACAAATACTCTGGTCAAAGTTAAACATTGCCAAAGTTCATATTAATTTAAAAAAAAATTATTCTCTCCTTAAATACTAAAACCTAATAAACGAAACTAAAGTAAGTATATCAAAACCAAAAGGCACGACTCCAACTCGACTGACGTACTCTCGCGTTCAATACTTCAATAGCGCGTTTCTGAAAAAAATAGAAATTATATTTAAATAATGTTATTTACGATCTATGGTAAGCAATGTTACTTTATTTTACTTAATTAATTACATAATTAGTATATGATGTAACTGAAATAATGAATCGCAGTTTTTTAACAACATAACTAGACCGTTTTTCCTCAAAATTTGTAATGACGAATACTATTTGGTTTATTATTAGTTTCGGATATTTTACTTCGTTTCTAAGCTTTTTGATTTTATAATTACATTCAATAGAAAAAAAGAACGTACACACACGCGGTCCAGCGATTAAAACATTGCCCACCTTCTGGCATCGCTATGGTCGGGAAATATGTATTACAATATTATTCTCAATCTAGCGAAAAATTATATAAAAATATTATTTTAGTAATATCACTCTGGACTGTTAAGTTTAATTCCTACAGTTGCTATATAATCTCATCTATGGATGCGAAACCGCTTTACAAAATAATATTTTAGAAATAAATTTATGGAACATTACACATTTAATTAAATTCGTTAAAGTTAAAATAAACAAACTGATTGGCTTGTGCTTTACGTTTTAAAGTGCAAGCAATGTATCACATACACCTGTTCATTTATTTGCTATAATTTTATGCATGTGGATTAAAATAATCATTGTAATCTATGTAAATCCTTACTAATTTACATCAAAATATACTTTTTTTGTGTTAATTTATCTAAATGAAATTTTAAAATATAAAAATTTGTCCATAAGGCTCATAACATGAATGCAGTTCGTGTTGAACTTTTGCCGTATTCTCATATCATTTACTAATTTTGATCCGCGTTTCCGCTGGCGTAGAAATAGGAAAATATTTCTAATATCAAGAGTATTATTTGTAAGGTAAAAACGATTTTATTCACTTACTATGTAACAAAACATTAATATTAAAGTTCACATTCTTATCCTTAAGGGATAATTACGTGCAATTTTGCATCTTTATTGTCCGTATTAAAAAACACGTATTGCACGTTTGATTTTGGAATAGATTGGATTTTTTGTATTAAAGTATAAAAACAAATATAATTATGTGATAATAAGGAGTAGACTACAAACATGCATAATATCCCCTAGAAATACATAGGTTATATGAGTACAATATTTCATCGACATCTAATGAGCACTTAAGGTGTGAGAGCGATGCAAACAAATATACCAACTCGCTTTTGCATTTACAATATTATATGTGATTTTTGTTTGTCATGTTAATCACAATTTATTTGCATTATAATTTAATAAAAAATACATCAATAAAATTCAAACATAAACCATTCTTAAAATTTTACTAAGGTTATACTAATTTGTCATGAAAGCTCATTTGCACTACTCCCATGAAAATCATATGAATACATTTTTAACATTTTTAAAAAAGTAAAGGATTTTTTTATACCAGTAATTATATCGTGAAAGATATCTTTTTGTTTCTTTCTATGTTTCTTTCCCACATATTTGAGAGTAATTTATCCTTTAGACAAAAAAACATTTTGACAAGTAATCACATTGGAATAACGAATTTATTAACACCAAACTACCAAACAAGAAAACAAGAATTAACACTAAATTACCAAACCGGTGACTAGTAAAGGTTGATTTTGTGACACGATAACGTTATATTAAGCAATATTCAAATTTTACCCAAACGGTTAATTCAGAATAAAGTAACAATTTCCCGAAAACCGACACTGTTCGAACCAAGAGTTCTAAAAAAATGGCGATTCAAATTTCATTGCTACTATCGGCTCTCGAATGGAGCCCTCAATTAGCATCGACGCGAATGCTCTGCGCCAGTTGCCGCCAACAACGTGGGTTTCGTAATTAATGAATTCAATTTACAAAAGCGCTTTTTGGTTTAAGCGGTCCTGTTTTGGTGTTATGGCCTCTTTCGCTGTATTTTTATTATACAATCGGTGCCACGGTCCGGCTTCCTCATTTCCATTTGAACTCAGTCGGTAGTGGAATTTCTAATTGTTTTTGATGTTTTTCTAAATTGTGCATCCAAATATTCTTGAATAAGTAGATAAAGTAGGTCTTCGGAATGTCATTTCTTTACTTAAATAAATTGCGTCAGAAGCGCGATTGAAAGAAAACATTTCTATGTAAGTTTTAATCAGACTTCTTTGTTCAGATCAGTGGATTTAAATATCCACCTAAAATAACATTTTCCCTAGCACAATGAAACTGATTTTTTTAAAATTTGTACTGTTATGTTGATGATTAATTATTTATCTATAATTATTTAGTAATATACGTATATATATATATATATATATATATATATATATATATATATATATATATATATACATATATATATATATATATATATATATGTGGGTTTCCAGATCGCTGCAGGTATTTTAATTTTTTTATAGTCGTACCAATGACTTTAAAATTTTTATAGCAATTTGTTTTTCCAGTACTGATAAACATATCGATAATTTCTTCTTGATATAAAAATCCATTTATTTATCTCAATTCGTTGAAACGTTAATGAAGGTGAAACTTTAAAAGGGTAATATAAATGTGTTAATAATAATCGATACAGGAGGGATTCGGGTAGGTAGTTTACAAATATGACTTTGTTATTTATTCTAAAATAACTCGAAAATAAAATGGTTAGCCATCTTATAGGTGAAAATTAAAGTCACGATAGCTTCAGACGAAAGAAGTGAATTAATAAATTAAAAATTTGCCATCAAAAGCTATAATTTTAAAGGTTGGAAAAGTAATTTAAAACTGTTTCTCTTTATAAAATATTCTAAAACTTTTGTTTTTTTGTACACAGAAATAAAATATAAATTTTTTTTAAAGATATTCGTTATATAAATAAAACTTTTTATTAAAATCTCATTCTGCATATCTGCGACGAAGTTGTTACGTAATTATATAATCACTTTGCCTGCAAATGTTATATTTAAATCAGCGGAAGCAAATAAAAGTTTCACCTGATAATTTATGCAATAATTAAACTGATAATTTATGCACATATACGTATAAAACTAAGACACCCCATATTTTCTATCCAAAGCGAACCGAGCGAATAGTTTCAAAACCATATGCGCACGAAAGCAGTAAACTTAAGATGTAAATTGGAAAACAAATTATTGAAAGTAAAAAATCAAGTTAAAATTTATTTGTGAGTTTCTCTATATTGTGTTCATATAGGTACAATATGAACCTTCTAGGAAACGGAGAGTGTCCGATAGCAGTGGAATGAAGCGACTGATTGAAAATCTACCCATTCATTTTTACAGCTTTCCGCCTTGTTTATTTCCGGAAACAACATTTTGCCGCATTTTTGCACCATTTCCTCATCGTTAGTTATTAAATAGATTATTGAACTGAATAAAAATATACATAAACTCCACGCATTTAACGTAAAATGAGTAAAGTAGTAGGATTGGCTGGCTAAAGTGGCAATTTTACATAGCACGAAAAACCGATGATCGCTGGAGGAGATAAGTTCTTGTACAGTGACTACGTACTGGAAGACACAATGTGCAACAGCTCCTCGCTAGGTGGACAGATAAACTGGTAAGTCATGGAAAACCATTGTATGTAACCAGCGTGAGGTCGAAATTTGTAGGAAGACTCTCACATAGATCGACCTACTGATTGAAGATCTATATTCAGTGGTAGACCTTTTCCAGCTGACGTCGTTGATAGCATCGTGTGGGGTATCACGGATTCGAAAACTATTATCTTTGTTCTAAAATTACTTAGAGTCCCTAAAAATATGTTACTCACCCCCAAATTCTGATGAAAATCTACAATACTTTTAAAGTTTCTTGAAATACACAAAATTTTACACTTGTAAAAGATAAGCTAAAAAATATTTTTACAGGTTTGAAAGTGGTGTTAACGTTTATTAATATACCTTTAAATGTTTATTTGTCCGGACGCGTGCACGGAACTCACAAATTACTAGTCCTACTCGTGCTTAACAAGTTTTGATATATTTTCGAATATCCTTATGTTAACAAATAATGTTTATTAAATATTTCTGTGATGTTAAATATTTTATCAATGCTGTCTGTCTATAATTGTTTATCTATACCAGATTGAATAGGTGTTACTATCAATAGCCTAGGTGTCCACTTTTGTAACAAAGGAAATTATCGGCAATGTAACATGAATTGTAGGACGTAGATGAGAGTGATAAAAGGAATCTTACAAAGAATTGTCTCCTGTTTCATTTTAGCATGAGTGATATAAACAAACTTATTTTTCCTAAGTGGTTTCATATTAACAACATATACTGAATTAAATATATAACTTCTCTTAGCGTCTCATGTGAATATAAGTATTTTTTTAAAATTTTTATGGCATTTAGACCAGGTATAATTCATTTTCATTTAAATGAAAAAGACCCATGGATGAGTTTATAAAGTATATTAAATCGTTTACGAAATTATTTTTTTTGCATTTAGAAAACAACACACATATTTTCTTGCACGATGATATATTGAGACGTATATCAAAAAACGGCATTTCGGAATTTTGTCCTTAAAACTATAATAAAAAAGGAATAATGGTACACTCATAAAAACATCACTACGCGCTAACAAAATTCTTATTTTATATTTATTTCCACTAATAACTATACGCAATTTAATTGAAACTATTAAGCCTATTCTGTTTTAGATTATCTTTGTTTTGAATTACACGCAAACATAATTCAAGCTATGATATAATTTACTCTTATTCCGATCGCAGGTACTTTTAGAAAAAAACATTATTAATGAATAAAAACTTCACCAAAAGAAGAAAAAATATGTCGCTTAATTTAATTTAGTCTTTGTTTAATTTCAACAGAACTCACATGTAAAGTAAAAATGTAAAGTGCAAACAAATTGCAAATCGCAAGTAGCTTACATTTTACTTTGCAGTAGCTTAATTTACCCACTCGTGCAGACGAGAAGACTATTATTAAGGTACCATGAATTAAATTGCAAGCTACGTTCGAGAATTTCCCGTCGGGAAATTTCTAGAGCTCCGCCTCGTGGACTATATACCTAACAACCGGCAAATAAATTCTATACGAAACTATCAATGAAATCGAGACATGGGAAAATCAATGACGAAATAAATAAAAAAACTCAAAACAAAAAAAATTACAATTAACTCTTAAGCAGCAAAAGATTACATAAAATTATATTTTGATGGCAACTGAATTCCTTTTTGTAACTCCCAAAAAATATGTCTCTTGCGAATACTCATTTGTTTCAGTATTGTTTATTAGGACAACCATTCGATCGGATGCCAATTACTTTCGATGATACACTGTTATATCAAACTTTATCTGGACGCCTTTGATAACTTCTTGTGAATGATCATTTGTTTTAGTATTGTTTAACACGGTCAATTGGTCGATCGGGTGTTAATTACTCTAAGTATTGAATGATATCACTACGATAAGGTTCTATCTCCGGCGGCAATGAAAAGGACAATTTGTTTCTGATTGAAAGAACACTTCGCTCATGATACAGTAGAAATTATTTACTTTCCTAATTAGTATTTTGTTTGGGTGTTTTCATTGTATATAAGTATATATGAATTTAACTAATAATGGATATGAATTTCATTATCAATCATTTATTGTAAGGAATTGCTTATACACCTTGAGACAATTTCCATCACTACTTACTTTGGTCTCACATCTTATCAAGAGAATGTTTTTTATTACTCAAAAACATATATTAGCACTAGATTCAAATTTACAGTATTAAATTTTTAAGGAAGACAGAACACAGATTTAATGATAATAATAAATTGCTTGATTAAAATGTGTCTTCATCATATTTTAATAATGATAAAATTGTTAAAAGTATTATATGCAAGAATTCCAATTAAAATTTTAAAAATTCATTAAAATAAAAGAATTGGGTTTTCACTGTATTAATAACGCTAAACTTTTGAGCTTTAAATCTAAGTTTTGTAGAAAATTAATTTTGATCTCTTGCTAATCTCAGACTAAAAATTAAATGCCTGATTTACTCACAGAAACTATATACTTTTATTTAAGTTTTATATAGCAATCTAATATTAGTTAGTATAGAATATACAGGCTAGGTTTCGATTAAATTATAGCATGAAATTTTAATTTTATATACATTATATAACAAAATGGTTTAACAAAAATTATATTCCAAAATGTTATATGTCCCAAAAATTAAAAGTAACTATATTTTAGGCAATTTCAAACATAGGACATAAACACTATAAAATAATTTAATGTAAATATTACTCTTCGACATCTTGGAAACAAATTTATCTACCCACGCCTTGAATAATTAACTGGACCGAAAGGAAAGGGGCGCTATTCTGTTTCTGTCCCTTCAATTCCGTAAGTTACACGGGCGTGTGAAGATGTATTAATTTTATAAGAATCTGTGAGCTAATTCTTCTTTAAACGTCGAATATTATCAATAAATGTAAGTAAGATAAAAGTGAATTTACTTTTTATAATTTTCATATTTCGTAAACGTTTGCACATCAAAATTATATATATATATATATATATATATATATATATATATATATATATATATATATATAGTATGTGTGTGTATATACATGTTGTTACGCGGGGAGGAACTTCAGTCTGTCCATCGTAAAAATGCTTCTGAACAACAGTTATACTAGAATTCATTTGTACCAGAATAGTCTCAGTTGTACTAGAATGCATTCGAAATAATAGAGAAGGATTACTGACAATAATCAGACCATTTTTGAAAAAAAAGAGTGAGGGCGCTGAATCATTCACCAAGGTCATGATATATTTAGAAATAACGTAAAGTGAGTGTTTTCAGTGAAATTCAAATTACTTACCTCTTCATAATCAAAGAAAGAAAATAAAAGTGTTCAATATTCCTCACATTAAACCTTAAATTTAAAAAAATACTTAAACAACTTTCAAGGAGCGCTGAAAATGAATTATGAAGAAAAACATATTTTCTTGAGGTCGGTCTTATGTATGTGATGTTATCCATAACACTTGACAATTTTTAGTTACGGCTAATGAAGATTAGTCTTGCCTATACAATTTATATTTATACAGTTTTCCGCGTAATTGAACAAGACTTATCTATAATAAGCGATGGTAAATTATCGCAAGCAACATTAGGCTCAGTAAAAAAAGGACAAAAGATTTCAAAGTTGCGATATGAAAGGACACATTTATTCTATAGTTTTACAAACTTTCGACTGAATTGATCATTTATAAAAAATATTTAATGTGTTAAAGCTACATTTGTTAAAAAATATATGTAGCAATGTTTTTTAAAAACGAATTCCAGAAATTTTATTTTGAACTTTGATTAATTGCTTGCAAACTTATTTTCTCCATAACATAGACATCTTTATAAGCCGAATTTAATAAAATGTAAGCAACAATTGCTTAGATTTTTTTAAAATTCGGCGTATGATCTACAAATAAAAACAATCGGTTTCACCTTAATTTTAGCTAAATATAAATAAAACTGTGTTTGAAGTAAAATTTCATTGATGAGTTTATAAACCAGAAAAGCATTAACAAATTGATTTTGAATACAGAAGTATTAAAAATAAAGTAAACCTTGTATAAATAATAAAGTAAACCTTGTATAAAAAATAAAGTAAACCTTGTATAATAGAATATAATATTTCTGATGTATTTGTTAATTTTTATTTGCTTAAATTACTACATTAAAACTTAATTCAACAGTTCAAGTTTCATTTGCTTCGTTGGGACACAAAAGATTTGTTTACAGAATTAATGAGACAGAAATCTGGGCAGAAGCGCTAGCTCGTTCCGTAAATACATATAGTTATGTTAGTACACCTTATCCACGTGCATTTTCCGACATACTGAAAATAAAATACGTTTAAACCTGCTAATCAAAAGTAAGCACATAGTATAATTTCTCCTTGAAAAATTATGCTAAAATTTAAATTCCAAGTTGGAATTTATGCTTCGTTCGACTTATAAGTCAAGGGTAACTTAGTTAAAAAAAAGACAAAAAAGATAAAAGCCTTTTAAAATATTTGTAGATTTATTGGCCTAGATTAAATAATATTGTAATAGAGAGCGACTCATAAAACTCTTTAAATAAAATATTTCAGTACTTTTCGGAATTTAACGTACTTAACACACTATTGCTACAGTTTTTTCGTATTCCTTTCGTATAGTAGTTAATAATTGCGTATTTAATCTCGATATCGTTCAATCATATTTCAGAATTTAAAATTATAAACCTAATTTTGAATCGAAAATGAAAATATCAAATTTGTTGTTAGAAAATCACATCTATTTATCGAATGTATACTTAAAAATCTGTAAAATTTATTCAATCACAATTTATGAATTAGGAAATATTATGGAAACTTACATATTTGAAATTTTTGAGATGTTTATGTTATATTCATATTTTGTTATTCAACCTTGAAAAATTGTAACTAAAAGTCATAATATCAAAACACTCAAACTTCGGAGGCCAGCAAAGGTTTATGAGAAAAATGAAATACCGGCTGTTACCAGTTTCGCGGAGTTAGCATTGCTTAAAATAAAAGGTATTTTGTATATAAATTTATACATACACGTGTACATATATATATATATATATATATATTTACATATATATATCTATATATATATATATATATATATATATATATATATATATATATATGTAACATGTAATATATGGTTAAATTTCATGAAAATAGACTGAATAGAAAGCTATAACACATTCATATATTTACAACATGCCTGGCGGCTACTGACCCCGTTTTACCCCGTTGACGAATTTTGCTTTCCTTAAAGATTTTTCCTCAGAATGTAAGAGAAGGAGCATTAATT
Organism: Druceiella hillmani; assembly: GCA_039881145.1. Classification (NCBI taxonomy): domain Eukaryota; kingdom Metazoa; phylum Arthropoda; class Insecta; order Lepidoptera; family Hepialidae; genus Druceiella; species Druceiella hillmani. The sequence goes on from JAYKKI010000014.1 coordinate 41,406,528, forward strand.
ACACATATTGAAGAATTATAATATACCCCACTCTTACTAACAAAATACTTTAAAGTATTAAAATTAACATATTTTAGACATGAAATTTATATCAAAATATAGTATCTTAAATAATAAATATTTAATGATAATTAGTAAATTATGTATAAATAACTAAACCATACAAATTTCCGTATAAATTCTCATTTCCCACTTTAGGGGTTGATATTTTTTAAAGTAGCTTGTGTCCTATTCTAAGTCATTGTCTAACTGTATGCAAAATTTCATACAAATCCAGGCAGTATTTTTCCGTGATTGAAGGTCAAATATTGAAATGAATAAAATACAAATTTACTAACTTTTATATTTATAATATTAGTAGGATATATTTGGAGATTATTGATGATACATTTTGTACTATAAATTTGAAACTTAGTTCAGTATTTAATGAGAAAAATTATTCGTAAATAGTACATTATTTAAATTACGATATAAAAGTAAAGCAATATTTCAAAAATAAAAAAAAACTTTGCTCAACAATTTTTCTGAAATATTTAGGATTTAATTATCGTCTGAAATAAATCGATTATTAATTTTGAATGTTTAAAATATGCATATAAACAGATAAAATGTTAGTTGAAGTAGCTTTATTTACTTCCCTTTACAATTTTTTTTAGAAATCACGAATTTTAAAGGGTTAATAGGAATTTTGAATATACGATCATTTATAAGTCTAAATTGTTCACTTTCCTTTTCTCGTTATGCTCAGCATTTCATCAACAGTTTAAAATAAATTTTATTCAAAGAATGCAGCATAATACCTGATAACAGACCGTTAAGCAGTAAAGTTCAGTAACTATATACAGGTAAGTAAACTGGGCCCGTATTTATATAAAATGTAATTTGTAAATTATTCATAAGGTCATTAATTTATTATGTAATAAAACAGTACATAAATATATAAATTTAAAATTAGGCTACGTGGAAGTAACGTTTTGAGCCTGTTTGTACGATTCTCTTATAATTAAAACATTATAATGTACAATTAGATGGAAAAACAGCAACCTTGCGTAATTAGCGACGCGACAGTGAATTTGACTTTATTTAAGTCCTCTTAATGACGCAAACCTAAATTTGATTTTAGTAACTACCCCCTTCCTTTGCATAATTTTAGGAAAGAAAGTAAAAGATAGAAGGTAAAGGAAAAAAATAAGCGGTCAATTCCACCGTAAAAATTTGATTAACCTCATGATCTCGAAGAAGAGCCCACTTTAAAAGTAGAAAGTTTATCCGTTCTCAAAGTAAGCAATCGACTACTGTACAAATTAAATCAAATAAATACGTTTATCACAAAAGTTCGTTTGAATAATTCGAGTGGCGCCTCAAAATCAGATATGAAAATAAAAATTCGTAAATTTAACGTATTTAAAACAAGTCATTTAAAAAAAAATTAAAATCTCATTCCTAATAATAGTCAGAATGTGTAATCTGTATGAAATTATTTAATGGGAATGAGTCCCGTGAATTCAATAATATGTCCAATGTGCATTTTAATCTATGGTCATTCAGTAATTTCACCTAAGAACCGGTTTTCTACGCATCGATTCTTTTATACTCCGTGTCTTAATAATTTTAATATTATTTGCGAATTCCTATTCAAAAATGTTTTCTATTTTTTCATTCAAAAGTGTTTCCTTCTAATTAATTGTTTTGAACGCTTTCCTTTATAGCATAACTAATAAATATAGAATTAACTTTCACCTTAGTTAGACCATCAGGGACAAGAAGCTTCTGTTATATTCAAGAATTATTAGTGTTACATTCTGTCCCCTCACGCATCATCTACCAATGCCAAATATCACATCAATCGATGATGAAAAAGTGCGGAAAAATATATTATAAATCAATTATTTATAGTCGTTATTCTTGTAGTCTAATGTTATATAATAATTGGGAATAAAACGAAGAGAGTGCTGGTTCAAATCCATTTTATGGAAACCAAAAAATCTGTGTTGTATTAGTTTGTTCATTTCATATTATTAGGAGGAAGTAAGAATTCAAAGTATTGGCAAATCACGGTTTAAGGTTAATCGGTACTATTTGAGTTCCACGTGATATTGATAAATAAAAAGAATTCGTTAGAACTGGAATACCATGTTAAGTATCATGGATAAGTAAGAACTTTTCCCTGTATGTCATTTTTAAGATAATGTCTGAAAAATGTGCAGATGTATTGGCGGAAGAACGTTTTGAAAACATAAATATTAAGTATTAGGCTATTATATAATAACTATTAAGATTTTTAATATAAAATTAAGGGTGATGTGTGCACTAAATCATTTTTCAATATAAATATGGATGCTTCGAAACGTAAAGCGTATAAACTTAAACAATTATTGGAAGACTAACAAGCAAGAAGAAGGACGCAAATGCATAGAATTAAGCTCACTTGTCAATTAGGTCATTTCATGAGTTTACTCTTAATTATCATTCTGATATTTGAGTGAAGTATTACATTGAAGTTATCTAAGAACGAACGATTCTTGGAAATTGTGTCATTATGACCTTTGACATGATGACACGAGTGGCGCTTTTTATACTGGCTGCATAATTATTTTATAAAAATTTAAAGTTTAATTATTTTATTACAAACTATAGGACTTGCATAAAATAAACTGTTTGAAGGCTTACACGTGATTAATTGCTCAATTGGTTGAAATAGCTCGCTCGTGTATTCTTATTTTCAATCTTAATATTGTGAAATGTATTGCTTTTAAAAACAGTATTTTGAAGATAAAAATGAATTGATTTTTTTATATTTATTCCATATTAACACAGTATTTAAAGTTAAGAAAAAATCATTTTTGAAAATTAAACTATTTACATAACTTACTTTTCCATAAGTTACAAGAAACAATTTAATTATTAACAAATAACGATATTTTTTGGACAAATACGGTATAGCGGGGCAATAAAACGAACTTCACAATATCATATCGAAAATTCTCACGTCGTCACGAACTCAACGAAATGAAAATAATATAAACTTTGCCGAAAAGAAAAGAATTATTTTATCAACTATTTTGAGTCTTCGCATATTCAATTGTAATTACATAAAATCGCGACATGAACATACAAGCTTCAAATAAATTACTTTTGGTATGAAACGTTTTATTAAAATATAAATTGTATATTAAATCTAAATACAACTCTCAAAAATTAAATATTTTTAATGTTACGTAAAAACACAACATGTACATCATATCCAATTTATACTATCTTATACTCGTATTACGAAGCAATTTCTTAACCTTAAACATTTTCATAATGTCCTTTTTCGTGATTCGTTTTGGCTGGGGTATTATCAAATGGGTCTTTAAAATTAAATTTGTAAGGTTTCATTTGACATTTCCCATTTTTATATCCTATTTACGCGTAAACATTGACGCGTAATGTGTTACCCTCACTATTTTTCAACTACAATAATTTGAAAAATTATAGTTCACTTTTGTTTGTTCTAATACGAACTTAGCCGGTTTTTAAATTTACAAGTCAAGGGATTATTCACAAAAACACTAACGTCTAACATGTATTGTGAGTAATTAATTGTTTAAAAAAAATGTCGTGACCTGAATTATGTTAATAATTTTATTTTTAGATATGAAATAACCAGATGTGAATAGTTATCTCATTACCAGATATGAATAATTATCACAATATCACAGAAGATATTGTGATAATTATTCATATATACGTAATTTTTTTGTTCCTTCCTATAAAATCAAACTGGATATGAAATAAGTCCTTTAATGCTGTTATGAATATTCGTACTTTTATGTTGCAATTAAAACGTCTGCATTATTATTCTTTCATCTATTAGCTAACTTAACGAAGCAAATTTCTTATATTTGATCCATATTTTTATTCCACATGAAATTTTATCACTACTTTGTATGTCCACGAGGAGCAACACGGCCTTTCGTGGAATTAGGGTATTAGAAATAAAAGATTTTTGTTACTATTTGATTATCTAATATAATAGAAAGTAATAAGAGAGATATAGAGAATATTTTTTAATGCGTTAGTCTAGAGGTAACTGCAAGCATGAGTTAGATTCCAGCATTTGTAATGAGTTAGATTCCAGCATTTAATTATTTTTTTACATTTAATGACTTATCTATGCCCTTAAGTTCATTAAATATTAAAGACTAGTTAAAATTGTTCGAAACTAGCGATGGTGGATTGCTTGAATTTTTATTTATAAACAGGTAGATGATACTAAAAGCAACCATTCATTTGATGCTGTAAAGAAAACTTTAAATGTTCACGGCAAATAGAAGTTCACACCCTAAAGTACAGCAAGTGCAGATATGTGGTTTCAAGAAAAATGCAACATTTCTCTGCGAATAAAAAAATTTAATAATTTTAACTATATGTGATGTTTAAGCAACATATCATAACCCTCCGAATGAAGACTCATTTACGGGAAAAAATTTTGTATATAGATTATTCTACAAAATAATATTAAATATTTTTAATTAACGTAGCTAATACATAAAAACAAATTAAACTACAGTACTGAATGTTTTAACATTCATTACAGACTAAAATACAGCGTTTTAGTAACTTCACTGTATTTCCAAAAATTAATAAGGCAAAATATACACACAGGAAATAATTAATGTTCGAAGATCTTATTCATTCATTTATGTTTAATTGTGAAATTTAATTTATTCCTTTTTAATGAGCAAAAAATATTAAATCTTAAAATAAAATATATTAAGATTTGAAATTGTGTGTGTGTTCATTGCAAAGTAATAGTAATAATGTGAATAATTAATAATGTTTTCAAACATTAATGTATATTGTTAAATCTATTGTTATTTTGAAAACATAAATACTTTATTTTCTAAATTAAATGCAAGATATTTTAATTTTTTATTATGACGTTAGGTATTTATTCTAATTCATTTTCACACTTGACATTCTCATCACAATTACATGTTTTTAAGCCCTCTGAATTGTTAGAAGTTGGCATATTCTTCCAAAATATAAGCCTCTTTTGAGGTATCAAACGGTAAACGTATTTTAAAAAGCTCTTAGTCTTTAGTAGGCCTCAATTAAAATTGCGACTTTTTCTCATTTTGTGATATTTTGCTTAATAGTTTGTCCATTTTGTGAATCAAAAGCTTCTTTTAAATTGTACACAATGTAATATCCTGTCCACCATTATTTCCGTAATATCCTTCTGATATACATTATTTTCCCCATCATTCTTCTATATACATTATTTTCCCCTATATACATATTTTTCTTTCCTTCTATATACATATTTTTCCATATCCCTTCTACATAATTCCTTCTATGTACATATTTTTCCTACTACTACTATTCCTCCTATATACATATTTTTCCATATCTTTTTAAATGCATTATTTTCCCCATCATTCTTCTAGTTCTTTAAATGACAAGAGTAGTCCGACACTTCGGTCAATTCAATATGAAATTTGCTCTCTGATTTAGCGACTGATCAGTTACATAAAATAATTAACCTGCACGAAGTAACATTTTATTAAATTGAGTCCAGTAACTAATTAAAACGCAATCAAATTAACTAACAGAACAGTTTAAATAGTATCTGGAGAATAAGTTTATTTCCAAATGTAATGCAGAAAGTAATGCTTTGTTCGTTTCAATTGTTTTAAAAGAAGTAATATTTTAATATTAAAAGTAATTTTGACATATTTTTATCGTATAAAATACAAAATCTTAACAAAATTTTGTGCTTTGTGTAGTAACCATCTGTCAAAATCAGAAATGGTAAATCGTATTAAATTTGCATTTTAATTTCTGTGTTAATCATATAATGCCACATGTTGTTTACATAAATATTGCATTAAAAGAGGCATTTATAATATTTAATCGGGAAAATGAAAAGCACACTCTAGTCGTAGCTGTTGTCACTGAAAGTTAGCATTATCTTATTTTATGGGCGGAAAATAATAGGTTATTGCGAAGACACTTTTAGTTTTTCCTATCTCGTCGCAATCGAAATAACAATGTATCTAATCATTACTATTCAGGTACACTTTTGCTTTATAGAAACAAATGTTTTCATTCTTCGCTCACAGCCCTATCGAAAGCATTTGTATGGTAGATAAAGCTTTTATTGTCCTCGATTTTATTGTCCTCATCCAGATGTTTGTCAATTAGAGTTGGATCCTAACTCCAGAGTAAAAACTTGATCCCTATTTTCCTTTCAATATCTTAAACCCGCTTGTCATCCTAAATGTTCATTCTCTCGTTCATCTGGAGTTCTGTATTGCAGAACTATTTTTATGCTCAGTAGATTAATGTTACTCTGATATTACAGAAATTTGTTTCCTTTTACTCGAATTAGATTTAAATCAGCTTTTTATTCCCGTAACCTGTCTCCCGAATATAATGGATAAGCGAGTCAGCAAGTTACTATCAGTATCATAATACTAATATATAAATCAGAAAAATGTTCTATCCGTCTGTTACTTGAATTGCCTATATATATATATATATATATATATATATATATATATATATATATATATGTCATTCTTGACGGCATTCGTAATGTTATACGAGAAGCTTTGCTTCTGGAATTATTTATATTTTTATACGCCTAAAATAAATTCTTTGCTATGTTAACAACTTCTTGCAGGCCTAATATTTCAGGTGTCACATAAAAAGTTGATTTCAGTAACGTAAAACTAAAAGGTAGAAAAAACAAATCTTTATTTAGTCGAATTTTTAGTACAAAAAGAAATATAAAAATTTAGGATTTCATATACAAGAATCGAAAACCGAACGTGTCATAGGAAAGTGAATATTGAATAGCGTCGACTGCTTTTACTTTATTTCCGGTTCCTTTTCGAATATATTTTACATTTCTTAGCCTTGAATCAAGTTATATAGTCTAAACAGTTTACTTTATCTCATTCACTTCAAATTATTGTTGAAGGTGGAATAGAAATAAACGGTGGGTCAATAATTTACTTTGAATAGCATAATAGATAAAGATTATTAGCCTGTAATAATTTTGATTATATGAATGAAAATGTGCATAAGTTTAGCTAATTCAACATTGTTTTAATAAGATTTAACCTTTTTTAAGAAAGATTTGGGTAATGTCAAGTTTGCGTATGACTCGAATCGTTTCAATTTCCAAAATACATAATTAATAAAAATATTTGTCGCTTTCTACACATTTGCCCGTTTTTTATGATCGATGTCCATTATGTTATGTTCGCCATGTGCATCAAATCGTTCATATTTGTAAGATATGGCATAATTATTTTTTGTCAGATTGGTCAATTTTTTGATTAGTGCACGTAATGCCAAGTTCGCATACAAATGAAATCACTCGGATTTAGAGTATACACCATCATTGACTGTTTTAATTAGAAAAAAATGACGATTGCTCCATTCTTGGAAAAATTCAGATTATTAACAATACTTAAGAATAATGCCGTTTCAAAAAAGTTCCAATTTTTATTTTGGTAATTTTGGATGTTTCGACGTTGGATGTTGAACAGCACAATTCACTGCTTTATTTTGACCTGAATTTCTAGTTTCTCAGCTCGTGACTCTTTCTAAATTAATCTTGAGTTCAAAATAAAATCACCCTCATTTAAATAGAAGCCTTCATATAAAAAGGGTCAGCACTATGTTTTAAAGGACAATCCAGTAACTCGTGTTAATAAGTTTAATTATATTTTACCATTTAAGAATATTGTAACGGCGAATAACTTAAATTGTTTTTATAAGTATTAAATACAGAATCTGTCAAATAAATGGAGGAAGACACCAATATATCAAACGGCTCATATACGTAATAATAATTAATTCGTTACATATCGGTATATTTTTTTTTATTTGACGTTAGTATGGTTATGTGTAAAAGACATATATGTTATTTTATATGAAATTTAATTAATAATCTGAATTTTTAACTTATAACTTTAACTCTTAATATGAGAATAATGTCTGGAACAAATATTATTCTTTAGTAGTAACTAGATATTTCTAATACTAAGAGTCGTTCGTTAGTGATTGGAATACAGTATTTTATAGCAACGTTGACAGATGGTAAAATTTGTAACTAAATTTTGATATATTTAAGCAAGGAAATTTTCATTTCCTATAACTTTTGTTACTAATTTTCCCCCACCTTTAAAGATCGCATTAAAAATGATCTAATTAATTTAAGCTTAAGAAATACTCATTAATTTCCGTCCATAAATCCTTATAAGTTTAACGCGCAATGGCAGCCATTATATTTAAAAAATGATGACGGGAAACACAATGCATGTTAGTTTGCAGCCTAATATTTCGGAAATATGACTGTTGAATCAAAAAAATGTGATTGACCAAATAAATAATTCAAATTCATTTTATATCAATTGATTACCTTATACACTTATAAGGTAATAAATTTTTAATAAATTTTTGAGGAGATATTTTGTATATTTTTCTACTACATTAGAAAAATATTAAATCAAATCGACTTCAAGTTGTGCATGCAGAGAAGCCCTTTTTTCCGTAATAATCGTTTTGTGGCCCAAGTAATTTTTATTTAATTAAAAAATCGTAAATACATTTTTATTTTATCTATTCTTCATCGAATGGTGAAATTAATACTATTCCGTCAAGTTCACTTGATGATACGTCAGTAAACTATATCTAGGATGACAAACGTCATATTTTACGTTAGTCTTTTTTTTAATGCAATTTATTATAAAAACACTTAAACATACTTAGACGCTTTAAGTTCGTGATCCACTAACTGTATGCACAGTAAGTAATATAGTACGTACCATCACTAAATAACGCCACTTCAACCACTTGTGCAGTTATGCATACGTAATCCAGCAAAATGTTATTTTTTAAATCAGTCGCCTAGTTTATAAAAAAATTAAAGATGTATTGTATGTGATTGTGATTTTGTATAAAATCATCATTACGTGTAAATTAGTACTCCTTGCAAATAACGTCAAATTTTATTTTGGTAATGTATAACTTAAATTCCCAAGATTTAAAATTATTTGTCATTTATACGTTGGAAGATACTAGAAAACAATGCATAGGTTTCGTTCTTAATTAACTTAGAATACTTCATTTAAATATTGTAATGGTAATGACTCGTAAATTAACAAATAATACGCTTACTTCTACAAATTTGCTGTTGCACTATGTTTCATGATATTCATTAAAAATTAGTTTGTGTACGTGCATGCAATAACTAAAATTCAAATTATTTTGATTTAGAACGTACCGTACTTACCTAATTTTATATTGAATTCAGGTACCGTACATCATACATACTTAGTGCTTCGTAGTAATACAACTGCATTGAGTATACACCAAAATCACGTTTATTATATTCGTTTGCACTAAAAAGCGACATATTGACTTATGCCTCTCAATAGAGAAAGTATTACAAATATTTAAGAAAAAAATTACTTATAGACATAAATCCACATTTTACAAATAACAAAAATGCGCTTTTCAAAAACAAGAACAATCTCTTCAAAAAACATTTAAACATACCGATGATTCTGATTGGTTTAAATGACGTTATGACAACAGTTAAGTGTTGTCATATTAAATAAAAAACTTAGTAGATTTATTTTTTTAATTAAAATGAAACTAATATTATTACACATGTGTGAATTATAAATGTTAAAAATGTTTAAATGACAATAATTTGTATTTAAGAATTAGAAACAACCTAGACCTTAAAACGAAATTGACTATGAAATTGAATTGTGTTATCCTTTTATTTTTTTAACCTCGTTTTCTAAAACTATGCAAATGAAAGGGATTGTTAGAAAAACCAAATTCGCCATCGATCGCTAAGACAATATTTATGAAATATTGCCAAATTTCTTACGTTCATAGAAATAATAGGTATAGGTTGATACATTTCCATATTAATGACTTATGACAATTTTTAAGTTTTAGAAAAAAGTGGTATAACTTTAAAAAAAGTGAATTTCTATCTAATCTTCATAATGCATCATGCATTATTGCGAATTGAAGTGGCGCTATTTAGTTATGGTACATACATTATATTCATGAAATAATGAGCGTATTGTGTATAGTGAGTGGGTGCGAATGATGCATTCGTACTTATCCAAATCCATAAAAACCGATACAAAATCGACTCGCGCAATGCCAAAGGATTGTCAAATATCAGTTAATTTTGACTTAATTTTTGTTCTAAACACACCATGTATAGTCATAATATAGATAAAAAATAATCGGATCCCAAAAATATAAAATTTGTTTTAAAAAAATTGGCAAAAATATTTTTTAAAAATTCAAAAAATTGTTATTTTCCCCTATGTTTCCTAAATCAAAAGCAAGAAAACATCATTTAAAATTTAATGAGTGTAAGAAATTACAACTAAGAGAACAAATATAATACATTAAATTTACGGCGCGAAATATTTATCTCATAAATTTTCAATTCAAATATTATTAAAGGTTCGTACTCAAAAGGACGAAAACCAAAATCTTAGAATTATTAAATCGTTTACGTGTCAGGAAATTTGTCGACCTACCGCATAAGTTTTTTTTTCAAAAGCAGTTACATGTATCTTGTGGATTATTAAATCAAAAGTGCGATGGAGAAGAATTCTTGAAGTGTTCATTTTTTAAATTTTATGTAAATTAAAATATTTTGATGTAAATTTTAGAGAGTGAATAAAGCATGTTTTTCAATTTCATTTATATTTTGGAGTACCGCTTAAAAGGGCGAGTTGTTATATTCCAAAACTATTTCTCAGAAACTGTTTGGCCGGTAGTTCTAAAGATAATGTTCAAAATATTGACAAAAATACCCTCTGTCTCTATCTCCAAAACTGTTGGAGTTAAAATTATGAAAAAGAACAATGTGATTAAAAGATAATTTGTCTAAGACGTAGTTTATTGAATTAAAATTATTAATAACGTCTGTGTGCTTCTATTACGCATATTATTATGTCGTCTTTTATTTAGACAGATTAAGCACTAATCCTGTAACTATTGTGAGTTACACAATATTTATTGTCCTATAATTAAAAAAGATTAAAAAAGCATGGGCGGAGTGGATGTATTAGATCAATAGAGGGAATATTTATTATCAAGTTTTCATGAAAATCCGAAAATGGATTTTCAAGGTTATTATACTCGTACATTTGATCTATCTGGCGGCAACAAATTTATAGAGACTGTACTGGAATTATTGTTGAGCTAATAATGCGCTTCAGAATAATATTATGTACCTGTTATATTTTTTGTGAAATTCCCTGATGTATTGGCAGATACGCCTTGGAAAATAGAAAGTCTGGGATCTGATCATCAGATGAAGAAGACGTAGATGCTGGGTATCATTCACTAAGATACTTCAACGTCTACATCTATCTTCGATGCGAACATTGTTATTTACAATCCTAGTAAAGGAAGTTATTTATCCGGTGAAATTGCACTCCTTAGTACTTGCGATTGGAATTAAAGTCTTCTTTACTTTTAGAATTAAAATTAAAAATCGTTGCAAAATTATTTCAATTGGAGCATAGTAATTAGTTTATGGTTCAAGTGCTTAATAAGATTTGTATCTTATTTCTACCTTGTTTCAATGTGCTCTCAGTTGTATTTCTCCGCACTCATTGAATTCCGTTCTCGATTTGGGGATAATATCCTATTGCACCTTGACTGTTTACCTGACCGTAATTTCTTGTGTAATTTTTGCTGTACCTTCATTCCTGTACAAAGAAGATTAGGAGTATGTATATATAATTATTTAATGCATCCATAAATATTTATAACATGTTTTTTGATATGAAACGGTGCAGTTTCTTACATTTTTTAATTTAATTTTCTTCTGAACTAACTATTTCTTCATCGCAATTTTTAGAGGCATTTCTCTTGAAACTTCTATTTTTCACTATATTATTTAGTTATAAATGGAAACTTTATGTACATGTTGCTGCTGAGATAAGTCTCTTTATCGTACTCAATAAATACAGCCATCGTTTTTGGCAATTTCATTTTAAATAAATTTCATTGGACTTATCTACTTCATTCACTAAAAAGTAATCGTGCATGAGGGAAAATAAAACAGAAAATTAGTTCTTCTTATTGCTGAAGTATATCCGTCTTTCCAAACTGTATAAGAAAAATTAATACTTGAATACCATATTTGGGTAATATTACTTATCCATAGATCGAGATAATAAAATCGACGGGCAGTATTATTATTTATTGCTTTAAACTGTACCTTGGATATTTATATAGGGCATCAAAATATTTAAATTTATCTAACATTACTATAAGTAAAAATATTTTCATTACAAGAAATTGAATGAAATAATTTGATAAAAAAGACGTGTGAAAAATAAAGGCAAACAAAAGTAAACCATAGCAAAAACAATAAATATAAATCTTTGAAAACACAAACCATTTCAGAGTAGAATACGAAGGTCCTATAATGACAATAAAAGGCCATAATATAAATTCATAAATATTTTAGTTGCTTATATAAAGGTAAATTAAATTTGTAATTTACATTAATACAATAAATATTTTTGCAACTTGAATGAGTACAAACAGGAAAAATATTTATTTTGATGCTCAGTTAAACCCATTCAGCTTCTAACCATTATAGACTTTCAGAAAAATATATATTTTAAACGTGAAATAACAACCTGGTATAAAAAATACTTTTGGTCAATCTCTCGTCGAAAATTATATGTGATAGTATAACTATACAGCACCGCTGCAATATGTAGTTTTTTACCGACTGTTCCCAAAATTATACATTTCGAATACTTGCGTTAAATTTACACTTATTTTATTATTTTGGCATGAATAATAATTTGGCATGAAAATAAATCAACCTACTGCAAGCTGTTGTCAAAATTAAAAGTAACTGCCACTGTGCGACAATAATAATGTTAGATCTAAAGTAATAAAAGTTACAAAATGTACCCTAAGTTAACATTCCATCCTTGTTGAGATACAATTTTATATTGCAAAATTGCTTTTTTAAAATGATATAGCACAAATGTTATATATATATATATATATATATATATATATATATATATATATATATATATATATATGTATATATATATATATATATATATATATATGTGTATATGTATATATATATATATATATATATATATATATGTATATATATATATATATATATATATATATATATATATATATATTTATGCTTTAACAAACGAAAAATAAGGGTATAAGGACACAAATTAAAGAGAAATGATAATCTCAAAAATATGAAAAGAAAGTTTTAAAAACGTTTTACGCTGTCAACAAATAACCTCCTCGGGCTTACTTCAAAACTTTGCTAAAAATGCCCACACTTACTTAAGGGAATTGCTCACAATTTGTATCCACCGTTTTGTATATGGCATGTAATTATAAAAATATATGTTTATAGTCGTTGAATTAGGATATTTTATAGGAAACTAACGCTAATCTCACCTTAGTTACACTGATACTAAATTTAGTAATAATGTAGAAAAATGCTCCTCACAATTACTAAGCATTTTTTTTCAGAAGTTTGTTTATGCTCGTTTTATTTCAATATCTAGCAATTATCATATTTAAAGCGCATAAATTTATTAAAAGTTCTATTCACCGTGTAATTGTCGACTAAAAAGTGAATTAGAATTGTAAAAAACAAATTATAATTACAATCTTGGTTTAGGACGGAAACTTCCATTAATATATTATTATTTTTTTAATTATTGAGGATTTTTGAAAAAAATGAACAGTTTCAAACATTGGAAATATTTAATTTAAAGATAATGAAATCAATTATTAACGCATATAACAAATTTTGAATCAAGCTATAAATACATAAGACGTACGTCACTATTAAGTGAAGCCAACAATTTAAGGTCAAAATAAGAACGATTACGATGACGGTAAATTCTGACAAAAATTTAAACTGTAGTCTACAATTTAAAAATACGCGGAAAGCATACTTTTGAGGTAAAGCTAAGCATCTAACTTCTAACTGGAATTAATTAAATATCATTAATTACTATTTTAAAATAATTTAAAACAAAGTTATTTTACCTGTTGAAATCACAATTAGCTACTTCAAAAATTATTTCTGCCAATTTGAAGTTTGTAACTTTGCCAGGTCTCTTTTGACTTATTTCGTTTAAAATTATATTTCCCATACATTTTTTTTAATTTATCGAACATCTAGGTCAGCAAGAAATTTATATTTTAAATTCGTAGATCGGGCGCTACATCTCTATTTGTCTCACTGATCCATACGTTCATTTGTCAATTCATCTGGCACAGGACTATTGTAAGATACATTTTCTCTGGGGTACAACTTCGTGAAGGTTAAAAAACATAATTTGAAAAATAGGTAAGTACGTCGGCTCGTACAAAAGTGATTATATTTATATTTTGGGTATAGGTTTATAATTATATTTTTGGTGTGGTACGGGTTCATCCCTTTTTCTAATATTTGTTGCCGTAATAGTTTGATGGTCATAAATGTATTGTGAAACTTGAAACTTTCGCATAAATTCCACATATTAATGTATATGTATTTGTTTAATCACTGTACCAGTCAATTTTCATATTGCACATTAGTCGCATCATCGTAACATTTGTACTGTCAGACATAAAAGTGAATGTCATGAATTTAACTAAAATTGGTAAATTATCGTTTTTTGTGTAGTCACGTTGAAAAATAATCCTTTAAATGTAGCAATTTTTCTTCAAACTTCTCTACGTTCTTTCTATAAACCGTTTGGTCAAAGCTTAAAAAGTTAGAAACGAGCATTACGTTTTAATATTTATCTATTCCAATAAAATAATAATTCATAATTTTTTAATTGAATGTTATAAAGCTGCTCAATCCGAGGCATCTCGAAAATAGAAAGAAATTAAGTTTCTTCAAGTGGAATTTATTAGAGTTTTGGAAGAAAAGGAATTCTAATAGTATAAAACAATTGTAATATCAAAAACAAATAGAAGTCAATAAAATAAAATCATTATTCATGGTGGCCCACAAAATATTTTCTTTGTTTCTTAAAACCTAAAGGAATGTGTTGGATTCATTATGATTATATTTTCAATTAAGGCCACCACCGTTAATATAAACTTACTACAGGATTTTGTTCTCACAGCTCTTGAAATATCCTTATTTCAGACGTAAATAATTCTAAAATTTGTTATCCCGCGCGGAAAAAATTCACTTCATCGGTACACATAATACGAGAAGGTACATCATTCCTTCTTTGAAACGAAATCCATGCTGCAAATATGTAGTGTGGGCCATAAACTTTCTTAAAGGTCCGACTTTGAGTTTCTTTCATTAATTTAGAGCGCGATTTACGTTTTGAAGAAGTACGATAAGACGAGTTATGGTGATGTGAAGTGATTGGTTGTCTTGACTTAGTTAACAGACTATTATTACCTTCTATTGAGCACACCGGAGTTGTAATACTGTTCATAAAACGTTTATATCGTATACTGTTTACATTGAAAACGGTTAAAATCCTAACCACTTAACACTATTACAATTTTTGCATAGTTTTATTGTAGATATTAAGCTTACTTTTTGGTAATGTATACGATGTCTTATAATTTATGGGGGCCTGGTATAGAGTAGTTTTATCTTTTCAAAGAATATAAATATTTTATTTATATTAAAATTTATCTTTGAAATGCAGAAGAAATATATTGCGATTTTATAATTCTCAAAATAAATACTGTCATTTTAAGCAGACATTTTATTATCTTAGCTTAAAAAAGAATGAAGTTTCTTTAAATGTTAATTTTTTTTTAATTTCTTAAATAGTTTTAAGGTTATAATTCATTTTTTAATGTGTAAAATGTAAGAAGCCGTTAGGAAAAAAAAAATTTGGCTTCTCATATCTTTCTGATGGTGGTCCATCGTAGATGAAATGATGTTCTAGTTTCCGATGTTTCGTCTGGGTATTTTTTTCCATAGATACTGTAGATACATAAATATTTCTTACACATACAAACAAAAGTAAACGCGCGACGCGCGTTTTTGTTTGTGTGTGTGTGTGTGCATGTATGCGCGAGTGCGCGCGTGCGACACTACACGTGTGTGTGCGTGCACTCACGTGTGCGCGTTGTCGAGTGGGCCGTGTGCGTGTTTGCGCGTGCAAATATCATCTTGACCGTGTGTATGCGTTTGCGCGTGCGCGAGATTGAGCGTTAACGCGTGTGAGCGTGGGCGAGTGAGCGCATGTGCGCGTATGTGCGCATGTGTGCATGTGCGTGTGTACATATTAGCACGCGCGTGTGCGGATGCGTATGTGTACGTGTGATCTTATATGCGTTTGTATGTAAGGGCGCGCGCGTGTGTGTGTGTGAGCGTGCGTGCTTGCGAACGTGCGTGCTTCCGGCGTGCATGCTTTCGTGCGTGCATGAGTACGAGCGTACGTACGCACGCGCGCACGCGCCTTTGTGTGTGTGTGTACTCTGCAACTAAGAATCAAGTGACTTATCTTCTATATTATCAATACTAAATTTGGCATGTAAATAGCTAATGTAAAATGCAAATACAGAAGCTATTGCCAATGATGTTACTTCTGTGGAATACACATACCACGAAAAGTGAATTTCGATTGTTCTATTCAGTCACGCCTGAACGGGTGAATAGATTAACATGAAATTTGATAGACATAGTTACTGAGTGCCATATGAACAAGCCAGCCTTCCTCTTGTTTGCACGGTTCATACAGCTTTCCCCGATTACTATCCCGCTTTCCATTAGCATTTTATGATATTGGCCCTGCAGTGGGGATTATGGTGGAATTTTTTGAGAAAATATAATAATAGGCATGGAAAATTATTTTCTAAAAGTGATGTTAGATTTTAGAAAGCTTTCAGCACTTTTGTGACGGAAGGATCAATTATGCCTTTAAAACAAACAGCAATTTCTTTAACTATAAACATTAATTAGGTTTACGTATTTATTTGAAGGTTTCTTGTCAATGGATTACCTAACAGCACAATTCTTATGAGATATAAGTTGAGAAATATAAACAAATGAGGAAAATGCGAAACAAAAATTAAAATTAAAGTACATCTCTATGATAATATATAACGAGTACAAGTATTCGTGTCAATCTTTGGCAACACATATTCAATTTCCAAAATTGAATTACTTGAAGAAAGTTTATAGGCTATGTAAAATCACACTACGATTCATAATGCAAAGCAGTGATAAAAATGTACCAAAACATTTTTATCACTGCTTACATACGACTTATATTAACATGAAGAAATAAATTTTTCCTTTTCATATATTAGTAAAAAATATAGTTCATTTTTCATTTCTGTTTTACATATTCCTCATTATAAGCTATCCATTAACAAGAAACTTTCAAATAATTTTGTGAACATAAATAATGTTTCTTATAAAGACATTACTGTAGGTTTTAAAGTCATGCTTATCCTTCACACAAGTTCTTCCTGAAAACCTTCCAAAATCTAATATTACTTTCAGAAAATAATTTTCCATGTCTAATATTATATATTCTTAATAAATTTCATCACAATTTTTACTACTAAGCAAATATCATATAGTGCTTATCTGAAGTGGGTGGCAGCGGCGCTTTACAGTACGACGCACCCAAAATTCCGTCAGCCATAATCACCTAGCTACAACGAACGTTTGTTCTCAATGAAGTTTGCTTATAATATAATATTATATTAGAAATTTAGGTAAATAGTTAAAAAAGAGCGAAATACACTCTGCAGAGGAAAAATTTTACGAGTAATCAACTCGATTCCACTAATACAATGGAGGAACATGATTTGCGAATTATTTTCATCATATACAGAGCATTGGTTTAATGAGATTTCGGTTATTTATTGATATCCCTAGAAAATTATAACTCACAGTTACCGCAACACACACATATAGCAGGTTCAATGATGTAAATGTTATTTTTACAATGAAGATTCCTACAGATTCCTACTCTGGCAGCTTACGTAATAAATAAAATTTAATTTGTATTATGATTAACATTTGTAAAATACTAGAGTCATAGTATGAACTCCTGTACGAAAGAGAGTAGAACCGCGAGTAGAAACTTTTAGGTAAATGTGTATGGAAACAATTTATTAATTATAGACTATTTTCGTAACAATTGCGTTTCGACTTTTGGATATCAATCTCTGAAATTGTTTCATAAATCTGTTAAACATTTTTTTTCAAAATTTTAGATACAATTGAGTCACTTGCACACATATACAATATTGTTACTAGATTATTTCCAAATGATTATTATTATCATATTAATAGCAAATAATATCGAAAGCTAATTTGATTTCTACAAATATACTCGTGAATCGAAACTATTTTATATCTTTAATATTGAAACTAATTTGACCTCGGTATAAATATCTTTTCAAACATTATATGGGGAATAATTTTAAAGTGTGGCACAATTTTATTAATATAATCGTTAGCAAAGTCCGAAATACATTCGTCAGATTGTATTTGCTACACCTGTAAATTATCTATCTTAACTTTTTTCCGTTATTGTCTAAAATACTAATAAACGAATGAATCTTTACGCATTTTTTGACATTGTTAATTAACATATAAACCTAATAATTAATTAACATATAACATTTTTTCTGTTAGAATCAATTCCTCATTTTTCCTTAGAAATTGCCGAGTTATTAAGCAGTAAAATTTGGATGCTATGTCTCCGCCTAACGTGGAAAAGATTTTTACCTAGAACAACGCCGCGTGGACGCTGACAGTTTATAATGTTTTTAATGATACTGTTAGTATAACGTGGCCGCTTGAACTAAAAAGATAAAATTTAGTTTCAAAACCAAATAAGTATACCAACGACCAAAAATACATGTGACACCAAAAAGGAAGTATTTGAATCGGATTGATAAAATAAGATTTTTCAAAAGATAATTATGCATAAGTACATTTACAAAAGCGAATAATGTAAAAGAAATAGATATGATAAGTTTTGAATTTATTTGTTATTCATTTAGTTATGAAGCCACATAAATATAGACTATTTTTAATGTGGACAAATAATGCTATTGCCGTATTTAATATGATTTTGCTATAAAATTAGTTAAATGATTTATGCTCCAAATATTGAAAATACCAAAAATTATTTTAGAATTTTTTATTTCAAACAAATTAAAGGGTCGTACGTTCAGATTTATCCATTTCGTCATACGTAACGACATTTCATCCTCTGGATCTTTCACCTTGCTTGCGGTCTACACACAATTCTACGTAAATATTTGGATAACGCTCAAAACGGTCTAGAAACTTTTTTCCTAACTGTAGAAGTGACTAAAGCAATACATAGTGACGTATTGTAATTGTCTTACAGCATAACTATAATATTTAAAGGGTATTTTGTGAATATTCCAATTTGACAAGTTAAATTGAAATAATTTTGTTTGTTGTGAGTTACTTTTGATAATGGGGTCATTGAAATGAAAAGAATATTTTTAATTCAATTTGTTAATATGACACTTTTTGTAACAAAAATTACAAAGTCTTATATCGACACAAGTACTATATTTATAAAAATATAAGACATTATTTTCTTTCTTGTATAGCAGCGTCTCCGAAAGCAAATGTACACTTTGTTTTTTAGGACATCAACTTTCAATAAAGATAACATTTCGCCCTCATATTTTCGTCCTGTTCATCTGTCACTCCATACATCACATCATAACACTGAATTTAAGATAGATTATGACCCATCAAACTTGTGGGTAATTTTTTACAGATCTCGTATCGATAATATGTACTAATTTTTTGTTAGAAGTTTCTCGTCGCACGTTACACACGCGGCGAATGAGATGTAAAATTTTGACCGATATCTTTTGCTACAGAATAAAAGTGTAAGATTTAGGCTGACACGTTTTTTACAGTACAAGCGTTTGCGTGTTTACAAGCGTATGTCAATATATAGGTATATTACTACAATATAGACCTTCGGCATGCACATCAGTTATATTAATTTAAGAGTGTGAGCAATCCGTTTGTGCCATAATAATCGTAACCTCTCTTAATATCTCCACTTACAAATTCGTGTTATTGTTATCAATAAATATTGAATTGTCAAAGTGATTCAGTGAAAATTGAAGATTGCGATGATGAAATCAAGTAAGTACCAATGTTAAATTGACAATATGTGGATGATTTATTTTAAACTTAAATTTCGATACAATTTATTATTTACATCGACAAAATTTTACGCATATATTAACTGATACCAATATTAAATCATACATTATGCAAGTTTCAAGACATTTATAAACAACCCAAACATATGTGTCCTCTTTAATTACCACAAACCAACCATTACTAAGGCTTATTACTACTTATATACTAGTTAAGTTTATGTTTTATTTGCATTTTTATTATAGTTAATAATAAAATTATTATTTTTAAAACTTTTCAAAAAACTATTATCAATGACGCTTTTATTACCATTCCTCCGTTTATTTCTTTTTATTTTCCATTTAATTACCCTCAAACGTTGAAAACTAATTTCATTGTGCCTTTTATTTCATACATAGTATATATATATATATATATATATATATATATATATATATATATATATATATATACATATCGAAAGGACTTCGTTCAAACCGGGTTTCCCACGAGAATGTACCCGTAAGCCCGTAGTACGCCTGAGAGGAACCGCGTAATAAGTGGCTACGAAGACAACTTTGTCGCAAAGAAATTATTCATTTTATAAGATTTTAGACCAGATTTCCCATAAGGCATAAACCTCCAAATTGTCTAAGAACACGTAGCTACAAAACCGCAAGGCAATGCGAGCCTGACATATACTTGGCAGTTTAATTGTAAATAATAATTAAATGTATAATTAATTTGCTAACTGTATTCTTGTCAATATTTTTTCCTTAGGGAATATGGATGTCACGCTGGTACCAAACGATCCGCTTGCTGCTTTTTTATGCTATCCTGATGCCATATATTTTTGTCGCTAACAAATAATACAAAAATTTGGTAAAGCGGTGCGTCGGGATAGCAATCTGGTTCTTACACGTGTAATACGCCTATTACAACTAATGTTCCAAACATGCTTTATGTGCGTTTATTGCAAAAAAAATATTTAGTCTTTAATAATAAAATTACAATATTTATATACTTGTCTATTCCAACAACGTTAAAGTTTGGTTTTATATATTTTTGGGTACATTCAACAGAGAAAAATGTTAGCTACTATTAATAAATAGCATTATTATAGCGTTTAAATCATATATGGTGTAAATGTTAAATATTATACTTCATTTCCATACTATATTTCCAAGTTTATAGTATAATCATGAAATAGGGTTTACCCTATTTTATAGTGACACATGCGTTGATTGGCAACATAAGTCTGCTTTCCATTGAAGCTTTTCCTTAAATATCTCTATTGGAAACGCCTCCAAAATAATTTATGAAATGTATTGTTTTTAAAATATAATAAACCCTCAGTTTTAACTTTAAAACAAAATTAATATACTACGTGTGTATGTATAGATTTTGATTATGGTGTTTTTTTATTTATGTACAATATATATCATTTACACATATATGTATACCATTTAAGATTTACATTCAGAAACCCTTCAAATATTCTATTTTCCAAAAATTATTGAATTTATCACGTCGTCCATTCCTAGGGCTTTTTTTCTTAGCTAATTCCCCCTCCACTCCACCTTGTATAGGGTATCGTTGAAAAGATCAATAATACTTTTTCGATACAGGCATCCGTTTACGAAATATTAAGCTTTAAATTGGGCATTTTTGTTAGAGTTAATATTCTCCATCCCCTATTAGCTAAACAACTATTCTTAATATATGAAAAGTATTCACACTAGTAGTTTATATAAGAAAATTAAAGAAAAATTGTCACAGCTTAGTTGGCTCTACTATTTGATGATTCATAATTGACTAACTTATAACTTCCAGGTGAGTCAGTTATAAGTTAGTCAATTATGTAATATAAAAAGGATCAAAGAAACTCCATGTAAATAAACTGTAAAAATAATTTTGTATTTTAAAATTTATATATATTTATTAATTCGTCAACATTAGAAGCTTGAATTATGCGGAGTAAAGTCTTAAAGCAAGTTGAGAGAATTTACACCAACGTTCTATTTTGTGAAAAAGATCGGAATGCCGATATTCCAGACAAAATCAAGTTTAATAACATGGTCATATTTTTTACTGGATTGTAATGATTAATTATCATTATTTTAATTTATCAATTATGTATGAAGTTATTATCGCTTAAACAAGAAGCACATATAGTTGCCCTGAATCTCCCTGAACAGTTCAATAAAAAATACGATATATCGTCTAATGTTCATAGATAACTATGAGTATACGGAATCCTTATTTTGGGAGTTCTACTACTAATGAAAATATTTCTAAATTTTTTCACTTTTTATGTTGAATGAAACAAGTACAAAATGACAATAAATAATATGCAGGAAAATTATTATTACCTAACCCCCATTTTTATTATAAGTTTGCTGTAAAATGCAAAACTGAAAGCAAACTAAATTTTTTACTGCAAGAAAAGTCTGATTAATTCTTTTTACCTGTCACTGAACTGCTGTTTGGTCACATTATGTTTTCGACTCAAAAACGGGTCCTCTGAAATTGATTAAATTCGTGCACATGAATACTTTGAATGAATATAGGTGTAAATTATATAGTAATGACTATGTGTTGATAATGACTAATATTTAAAAACCAAATACTAAATCTTTTAATTATGGCTAGTAACTAATAATTGAAAATTTCAATCATTAGTCATTATTAATGAATAATTAGTTTCATTTGACCTCGATTTTCAAAATTTTTTAAGGGATCTTAATTAGTGTATAGATATGTAAAGATTTATATTAAAATACTCTTTTTATCTATTATCTTTAATTTAAAAATTCATTTTAAACCTTGAGTTTTTTTTTGTCTAAGAATGGAAATATGATTTTAAATTTATAAAACGTGCTTAAAATTAAGATAATGTCTATTCTGTTCGTGCTTTGATTTATGTTCGCAACCTTAGTTTATGCGAAAAGGCATTTTCATTAATTACATATTTATTGCATACATTAGTCATTCTCGACACCTCCGGAAGGCCCTCGTAACTGAGGTCACTTGATATTAATTAAATTAAAATAAATAAAATGCTATATATCATACTTTTCCCAATCGTTCTTTAATAACATTTTTATTATTATTATTTTTTTAGCTTATAGCTTGACTTATACGTAGAGTAACCATTATTTTAGATATTGGACTTGTCTTATTCATTGATAAGAATAAACATCCCAAACATCAATCCTAAATAAAATAATTATTACAGAACAAGTAGGGTTGAAAACCGTCGTATTAAATAGGATCAAGTATTATTGCTAGTTTTAGGTATGAAAGAAACTATTCAAAATTCATCATACCGAAGTCTTAACTGAGATTCCAATAAACAAAAAATATATTTAAAGAATTAACAAACTAATATCTTGGACACGATATGATTTAGCAAACTGAAAAATAATAAAAAATGGAACTTATATGGAATACTATTATGCCACCAATACTATCTGATAATTAAAATTCGCATCATAATCAGAAAATTAATTCGTTATCAGACTAACCAAAACTTGTTAACGCTGGATACCAACCAGTATAAGACAGAATACATCTCGCAAACATTTTTCTTTTAACATTCTTGTTCAACACTCAATCTTCTCTGCCTTCTTTTCAATATATTTACATTTAATTTTGTGAAATAATTATACTTAGGAACAGAGAATAATCCCACTTATTTGTTTATGAGTACCCAAAAAAAATGTGATAACATAATGAAGACTCTGGATTTGAAAGATACTGCATAGTATCCACAGAGATCGGCACCTTCCATGCTGCTCATAGAATAGGACACAAACAATTCTATATAATAATTAACCCACTGTTTACTGTGAGATTAACTTAATATAACTCATATTTAATTTCAATAAAGTACTATTAGATGCAGTAATTTTTCTTGGAAATTTTTAGCTTGTAATTTAAAATTCCGTTTTTTAACACCTGTTGTCGCGCAGGTTGTCTGTCTCTAATGGCGTTACGTGTTCCAGTTAGATGACATAAGTTAAAAGTTAAAATTCGTACACAAATTAGTATTGAAGAAGCGTGTAACGTGCCACGAACTTATGATGCAACTTATCAAAATAGCATAGTCTTAAAATTTACATAACTTGACATTATCACATGTATATATTTTCAAAACTTGATTTCATATTTTGATTCACATTTTTATATCTCGAAATTCATTTCGCCCTAAAACTATGGAATCGTTTAAGATAGCGAGACATATAAATACAGATCAGCAGTAACCGTTTGCGTGTTAAAGTAAACCGATAAACAAAAAAAAATTAAATAACTTCTAACTTTACATTGTATATATGAATGCGGCCATTCTCGCTTAATTCATAGTAATAGTCAGATGTTTCAATTTTATTTGGAGTTCTACATTTTAAAGTTTCACGGCATTATTGAATTATTATATTACTTAGTTATAATTTGTTAAAAGTTATATACAATAATAATATAGAACCGAAGCAATATTTAATAACAAACTAACTTGATGTAATTTCTTCACCGCTGAAACTTGCACAATATAAATTTGCAAGTAAATGGCGTCGTTACTGAGCCAATTATTTCTGTCGAAATTTTCAAGCTCGAATTATAATTACGAAGATACACTTTAAACACCGCAGGACGATGGAGTCGTTAACCGTATATACGTCTAAATGGAAGTAAGTTAATTGCAAAACTTTAACATTGACGGCGCTGCTAAGGAATAATGTCCACGGGACTATGACGTGGACTTGACCTACGAGTAAGGATGTAAATACATACATATATGTATGTGTATATTTATGTGTATGTGTGTGTGTGTGCATGTGTATATATATATATATATATATATATATATATATATATATATGTATGTATTTATGTACATATATAAAGTACATTCTGATGGGTAAACATTTTGGTTTGTAAAAAAATTTAAATACTTTCTCTTTCTTAAAAAGCATGCATAAATAATAGAATTGAATTTTAAAATTTTGATATTTGTGTCTAGTCAAAGCTATTTTAATATATGAATTAGAAAAAAATGTACATTCAGTCCTATTAATGGTTACTAGTTGGTGAAGGTATGACTTGAGGATTTTAATGTCAAAATACATTGGCTTAATTGATTATTTTAGGAGCAGTATACGTGACATGCCTCACATGACATTGGCAACAGTGGCAAACGATCCATAAATAAGAAGATCAGGAATGAACCAAACACATTGCTTTAAAAACACGAATGGCCACAATTTAATTTAAAATCTGTAAGTAAAATAAAATTACGACAATGCATGTTCATAATGCGGTGCTCTTTATTTTTGACTACCCCGTTTCCATTTTAGCCATTAGTGCGTTTCCAATTTTCGTTTTTTTTCTTACTGGCATGTTGCTATCAAGATTTTGTAGTTTTATATCGACATGATCAATTCCTTTGGTGTTTACTCAATATACCGAAGTCCTTTTTGGCAATGAGCTAGCCTAACGAGCCAATGTGAAGAAGAGCAGTTTCACAGATTTCCATTCCCTTAGTTTTTAACTTCGCTTGTAGTTTTTTTTAAATATCCTTCATTTTCCAGTATTTTCCCTTCATTGTTCTCTTCAGATGTAGCTCTTTAGTGTAAATTTTAGCCATATATTTTTTGGAGAAAATGACTCATATAATTATAGTTTTTGACATATTAGAAAGGTGTGATTTCTAAAGATATTGGACATTGTGCCTATTTACCATAACCTGTATATTGTTTTATAAAAGTCTTACGTCTATTGTTTTACTTTGATAAATGATAGACTCTGTCGGTGTTATGACAAAAATTATTAAACTATTTTTATATTTATTAATTTAAGACACAGTGAAAATAAGTAGCTATCTAGAATTTGTAATATAAGACCACATATATACATACATACATATATATATATATATATATATATATATATATATATATATATATATATATAAATATACATATGTATAAATGTACATATGTATAAATATACATATATATATATATATATATACACATGTGTATGTGTGTTTATATAATACCTAAATCCACAAGAATTCGAATCAAATTGACACACTATTATTCGATGGAGATGAAAAAATCATACAAAATTAGCGTAGTTCAAGATCTAGGTCAAGTTTATAGAACATATAAAATTTTACAATACTTTTAAAATAACGGCATTCTAAACAGTAAAAAATAAATAACTTATTTTACAATTAAAATACACAAAATTACATATTTCTAAAAAGTACATTCAAAACGCTAAAACTTTCTAAAAATGGTTTTCTAATCAGGCCATCGCTCACATGAAGTATAGTTAGTTTAAAAAGGTATAAAACTATCATTCTGGAGTTATTAGTACGGAATAAGGCACGAGATTTACTTAACGTTTCGCAAAGGAATTTTGAAATAAAATGAAGACTCCGTAAACCATTTTAAAAATTATCCATAAAAGGTTACGTATATATTAAGATAATTATTTCGTTACACATTTCAAATATTTTTTTTCATTTATTTACAATTATGTATTAAATAAAACTACTCTGATTAATGTTATTGATATAAGTTGTATTCCTGTAACAAAACCATAACGAAGACGTGCCTACATATCGAACTTTTTGTTGTAATACTAGTTTTAAGTTTCAAAAAAACAGTATAATACCATATGGCTCGAACTTAAACCGGTATAATAATTTATCATACGGCATTTTATGTATATCATATTCTTAGGCGAAATATTAAAAATGCGCCATAACTTGATTATTGTTCATAAGAATGTCAATTGTTATACTTTTTATAATAGTAAGAAAGTCTCATTTTATATAGATATTATTCCAATAAATAATATTTCGGGATTTGGGTATTTCAGCATCAATAATTCTTAACATTTGTCATGATTAATTGTAAAGATTTAATTTATTAGCATAAATCATAATTTTTTTTTCATTTTATGATTCCTTCACATTCAAAAACACTAAATTTATATTTGGTTCAAGCAATATTTTTTTTTAATTTGAAGTATTATATTGTAATATGTATTTTTCACTAATTTCAATTAAATGATTATTTTAAGTTCATATCATATTTTATGGTTTAATTTTATAAATTTTGTGTTTTAATATTTATAGCTACATATTAATAAATAAATGTAACTTATTAAACTGAAATTAATTTATTTCCACTTTATATATATATATATATATATATATATATATATATATGTATATATAGATTTTTCCTGTTCCTGAGTATAATTCTTTGACAAGATTGTATGGAAATATATTGAAAAGTAGGCAGAGGAGGTTCAGTGTTGAGCATGCATGTTAAAAGAAAAATGTTTGGGAAGATGTTTTCTGTCGTATATTAGTTGGTATCCGGTAATTAATTTTCTGATTACTATGCGAACTTTACTTATCATACGGTATTGGTGGCATAACACCATTCCATATAACTTTCATTTTTCATTACTTTTCAGTTTGATAAACCTTTAAAGGACTACTACATTGTGTACTAGATATTAGTTTGTGCACACTTTAAATATATTTTTGTCTATTGGAATCTCAATTAATACCTCGGTATGATGAATTTTTAAAAATTTCTTTCATATGTTTTATCATCATGTTTTATCAACATGTTTTATTAATTGTTTATTTTAACTCCAAGAATAACTAAGGACCTATTTGACAATAATAATAAGTTTTCAATGTTTTAAATACCTATAAAGATATTTTTAATCAGCCTTTAACATTTTTAGATCACGCTAGTTAAAATCTGTGTATTATCAGGCGTCTGTAACTATAGATTACTTATCAGTGATATATCATTTACATAAATTAACAAACAACAAAACAAAAATCAATTGTTTGTTTTTTAAATATAACAAACTAAACAAAAATAATTTGAAATTAAACGAAATGAAAACTCTCTTTGACTTTCATTAGCAAATCAGTCGTTAGACAAATATAAAGCAAATGAATTTTTAAAAATTTCTTTCGTATGTGAAACTAGCAAGGATACTTGATCTTATATAAAACGGTTTTCTACCTATAATTGTTCTGTAACAATTACTTAATTTAATATTGGTGTTTATATGTATACATCATATAAACACCAATATAAATATGAAAAACGATTACTGTGTTAACTGTCATTCATACTCTGCTCTGCTGAATATTTGTTATGAAAAACATTTAAGAATATGTGATTTGTATAATATTAAACCCGAAAGTATTTAATTTTAAGAATTTGCATTATTTGTGTGTTGTAAGGGGGAGGATTAAAAATAAAAATAAAATTATGGGAACATGCAAAAAATATCTAAAAATACATTCGATATGCAAACGAGTAAGGTAAAGTCCCCTAACAATTTTCACTTTTTGCAAAATGTTTGTATCAGGGAGTAGCGTAATACATGAAAACTATCATCAGTATGGAAGAGATTGCTTAATTATGGCTTTATTAACCAAAACGCAACAAAATTATCAAATTTGGTTGCGTTTTGGTGTTAAAAAGGCATATTTTAAAAACATCAATTGTAAGCTTTGTTAGGAACCTCGTCACCTAATGAGGTCCATCACACGACTATGTGTAGGGTAGACTGGTTACGGTTGAAACAATTTTATTTATATCGTCCATAGTTTTGGTTTTTATAATCCTAGCCACGAAGAAGATATGTCAAATAAAAGAGTATGTTTCTATCTAACAATGGGCAATGTGATTTTAGTCCTAGGTGTGTTATTTTTAAATAGTAGATCAAATTAAACAAAAAAAACCGGGGGCTGTTGAAACAGTGATTGGGGTCAGTTAAAACACATGGGAATAATACAAAATATGATATTATTACATGTTTTATTAATTGTTTATTTTAACTCCAAGAATAACTAAGGACCTATTTGACAATAATAATAAGTCTTCAATGTTTTAAATACCTATAAAGATATTTTTAATCAGCCTTTAACATTTTTAGATCACGCTAGTTAAAATCTGTGTATTATCAGGCGTCTGTAACTATAGATTACTTATCAGTGATATATCATTTACATAAATTAACAAACAACAAAACAAAAATCAATTGTTTGTTTTTTAAATATAACAAACTAAACAAAAATAATTTGAAATTAAACGAAATGAAAACTCTCTTTGACTTTCATTAGCAAATCAGTCGTTAGACAAATATAAAGCAATCTGAGTCGCAATTATTGCAAACATAGCTGAGACCATCTTCTATGCATTCTTCGTGAGTCCACAGTTTACAAGTGGTGCATTGGATGCAATTTCCTTCAGATCAGCTCTCTTAATATTGTAACAGTCAAACGAAACAGAAGTACTCTTTTTCTTCTGATGGTACTTCCTTTTGTATATTTTTCTTTTTTTTTCTTTTATGGTATTTGTGTTACTTTTTTCTCCATCCACTTGCTTCTTAATTTGCTTAGCACTTGGTCATTTCAATCTTGTTTCCTGCTCCTTTCTTGTATCTTCGTTGCAGTCTTGAGGCTCAAACTTATGATGGTCCATGACAATGGTCAAATTGTCATAGAAAGAACCCATTAGTTTTATTAAAGCTGGTCGCCCTGGATAGGCTTGTCGCTTATGCTGCGCATAGAGACAGTTCGGGGTTTCTTCTCATAAACATGCGAAACTATTTCTCACCTACTAGCTCGTTGTCTTATTAAATTATATTTAACTGTAAGTTCATAGGCCAATTTTATTACCTCTAGGTAGGCCAAAATATATATCTGCACATCGAAATAAATACTTTGAAATGTCTCGTTCTAGTTCGTCTTTCTCGCCAGATTCATCTCGCTTTCGAATACATTTTAGGACCGAACAGTGGTTTACTACGTGGTTCTCTGCCGCTTTTCGCAATGAATCTCCTGTTTCCAACTCCTCATAAGCGTCTTTGTGCTTCGACAAGTCTATTTTCGTCTCGAAGCCTTTCTTACGCGTGCTTTTAGAGTAAAGAAAATAATAAAAAATAAATAAATATAATGTTGCAACCGTACTTTAGGTAAAAAACAGTTATAGTAATTATGACAACAATGATACATGAAAACTAGTCACAGTACCATATTCTACAAGCTTAATTTAAAAAAAAAACACACACTCAACACTCTCACTTAAATAGAAACCGTAATAATTGGAAAATACTCCTAGCAAAAATACTTCATTTTGGCTACCAAAACACAATAGGATCTTCTAAAAAGAGCTAAAGCGCGTGGAGAGTGATGCAACTGAGGTTCGTATTCATATCGGTCATCCGCTTCATTCTCCCATTAAACTCCTCACCGTCCCGCCAACAGTTTGCGAGATATTAGTGTTGGTTCAACCGTCCTTTGTTTCAATCGTACCCAGTCTACCCTATTGGGTAAAATTAAAGTTTATAATTGTTATCTGCCCAATAATCATTTAGAAGTTTTGATTTAAATTTAAGTTCAAATTCTTATTAAAACAATTTAGTAAAAATTAAGTTACTGGCCTTATTAAATCTATTAAAACCGAAAATTGTGTTATTGAAAAATAAAAAAAATGTCGTAAAATGAAAATGAAACTAATTATCTCGTTTACGGCTAATTAATATGTAAAATATAAACTAATAATTAATTATTTTCTTCTTTTATTTGTTGCATATAATCTGTAATTTGAATCAGTCATTCGCTTTAATAACAATTTGCGTAAGTCTTATTTGGAGTATTAGAAAAAACACTTAAGGAAACTTAATTGGAAAAAATTTTAAAAAACTAAATTAGTTCTTTTGCCTTTTAGCAAGAATAAATTTCTACATAAAATACCATAGATTTAAAATTACTAAAATTTGAAGGTCGTGATAAATGCTCAGGTAAAAATGACACTTATTTTTAATCACAAAAATCAACGAATTTTTTCCGTCTAAATTCTTATTCGTATTTAGGATACATGATATGATTTAGGACATATGTCTCTCCGTCTTTTTATATTCTTCATGATAACAAGCTTGGCATTCTTTGTGTTCTATCCAGCTACTTTGATAGACAACACCTCACCCTTTGTTTTTTTTTAATATTCAATATTTTGCAACGCAAAGAGACAAAGTGGACCTTGGAACTCAATCGGCTCCACTCGGCTGGTGTCATCTAATTATCCTTCCCCCAATGGACGAGATTGTATTTCATATTATTATTATTTAAACTTTTTGCACATATGCATACTCTAATCATGTGTATGAAATACACAATATAAAAATTCATAACACTAAGGAGCTTAGAAGATCAAGAGATCTTCAAATACCAGAACCGGGAACAAAACACCACAGTACCACTACAACAGAAAATATTATAAAATACGTACTAGTATTTAACCTGGAAATATTTGGGTTTAAATTTGATATTTCTTGCTGATATAGAGGCTAAGATCTAGTAATATTATTACTGTCGTCATTGCGTTGCTACATTGGATTGATCACAGGTTTACACCTTTTATGGTGCAGCGCACCGTGCAGTCCCTGGTTCGGTTCCCGGCAGTTTGTCGAGAGGGGCTGGATTTATATATATTGGTTGCAAGAGGTTGCTCTCGTAGAAATAAGTCGGTTTTATGTATCATTTGTGTACATTAAAGTTTAAAAATAAATATATACATATTTTTCCAATCCCTTCAGTTTGAGGGCAGCGCACATCGAGATAAAATATCTGAGATTAAATTCAAAGTTTCTGTCATAGGGGTTTAGATAAGGTGTTGTCATCTCTGCTTATAATCAAACCCTCGAATTTGCGGGTGTGGGAAGTCACCGTTGAAACCAAACAAAATTTAGCTCAAACTTGAGGTCTCCATCTGTAATATTGGCTAAGATCCATATTTATTATCTGGGTCATAATCAAATTCTCGAGTTTGCATCTTTAAGAACTGTCCGTATAATTTTAGTATTAGAAACCAAATTCGGAGCTTCTAACTGTAATAATGCTTAATACTAAGTATTATTATCTTGGTCATTATCAAGCTCCCGAATTAGAAATTGTGAGAACTGCCCAATAAAACTAAATATTTGAACTCAAACTCGAAATTTCTAGCTGCAATAGTGGCTAAGATTAACTTATTCTGGTCATAAGCAAACATTGAGTTTTCATGTGTGAGAACTGCCCAATAAACTGAATATTGTAGCCTAAAGTCAAGTGTTCTAGCTGTAATATTGATTTAGATCCACGTGTCATTATCCTGGTCATATATAGACCCTTAAATTGTTGGTGTGAGAACTGCTCATTACAACCAAATATTCGAGTTCAAACTCAATGTTTCTAGCTCTGATAGTGGTTAAGCTCCATGTATTAACAACCTGGTCTCTGTCTCTAGTTTTTGAGTCCAATAATTGTAAAAAAAATATACATATATATATATATATGTATATATATATATATATATATATAAAATTAATGTTATTTTATTAATAAGAAGCAAATAATAATTTATCTAAACGACAAATGAAAAAAATATCGTATTAATAGATATTCCGACAAGTTTATTTTAAAAATCGATGATAATATTTTTTATGACCTTTCATATTTGGGGGAATAATTAATTGCTGTTAAATTTTTAAATGTCAATAATTTATATTTACGAAATATAAACAAAGTTGGCCTTGAAATTAATGTTGATATCCTTTTCTTCTTTTTCCGTTTTATGAATAAACTATGCAAATGAAAGGGATAGTTAGACAATTCAAATTTACTATCGATCTCTAAAAGTAATTTTGCAATATTGCCACATTTTTTAAATTTATATATATTTAAGTTTATATATATATATATATATATATATATATATATATATATATATATATATATATATATATATATAAATTAGTGCCATACAGAATAAAACTAAAGGCTGAATTTCAGAACATAAACGCGAATGTATCTAAGATACAATCTATGATTTTGGAGTTAACTGTATCTAAGCGATTTATTTGCGTTGATATTTGGCCGATAAAGAAATTTAGCGAGTTTTTACAATGTTTTCGTGCTGCGCTTTGCGGCACAACCTCCCCTTTCAATAGCCCGTGGGTAACTGACTGAGTGCCTTTCGCTTAATAAGGAGCCGGTTGTAGCGGTAATTTTAGAAACAAAAATATGAAAATACGTTTTTCTCCATTTTTCGATAACCAATCCATATTTTGAAAAAAATTTTCTAGCCATTACATATTATTAAAATCTCTATTCTCTTGAAGATTCCAATGACATAGGTATAAAAATGGTGTCAAAACGTCTAACAGGGGTTCGTTCAGCAATAAATTCTACCCAGAAATATTTTATCTATCATGTTTTGGTCATTGAATCCCATTTCAAAGAGATGTGCCTTTCGCCCATCAGAGTTACTTTAGAAACAATAAGGATGTATTGTATTACAAGAATAACTATATTAAATGGCTGTCCGTAGTTTTATCGTTAGATAAGCAGTTTGCGAAATAATTTGAAATAAAAATAAATTTTTGGACTTTAATGCACCCTAACTCGTAAATAGCAGGTTGTGTAATAATGACTTCAACAAATAAACGATTTAAAATTTATTTTCTACAAACAAATTATCGTAGTATTAACCGTTCATGAAATAACTAACCTTAAAATCTTTTGCAAAAATAGCAAATTTAGCGTAACTTTTCAAACTGCGCTAACTTGGTAAGTTACAGAGGACATAACCTTCAATAATATTGCCAAAAAAATAACTTAAAATGTCGAACATTACGGACCTACATTTTTTAACAATTTTACTATACTTCGATGGAAGATAAGAAGATTGACTATTCTAAATAAGGTATAAAACAGTAATGGTTCAAAATATGTCTTATGTTCAGGTTCAACTCTCAAAACATACTTGATGACAGACAGAGCAAAAGACATAATCGGAGAAAAGGTTAAAACATTAAGATATATTTAAAAAGAACAAATTAACCCATAGTGAATTTTTATAAGCGTCAAACTGAGATACATCTAATACACAAACATTTATACTGAAACGCAAAATTTGCAAGCAACAAGTTTTGGTTCGCATAAAGGGGATAATTTGTCAACATGGAATGCAATTTCTCTCCTCATTATGAATAAAGTCATGCGTAAAGTATGCTCATTATTCAAGGAGCTCGCAGAGTAAAGGTCTCTATGGCGCTACGTCGCACCGAGAATATTTTCGGTTACAATTTTTTATCTTTATGGCACATTTATACCAAATCAAAGCTACAGAGAGTTCTTCATCGCATGAGTATATAGACAGGGTTCACATATTTTTAAACGAACATGTTGTGTTCGAAACTAACACGGCCACGATATTTACCCCGAAATTCCTCGTTTGAAGTAAATATTGTTATGTTCACTTGACGATGTGTGTAAAATTAGGAAGTTACTCAAGATGATTTAAGTAAATTAGAATGGTTTTATAAATTGAGATCATTCCAATTGTCTCATTATTTAATACATCATTATTCTTTAGGAATACCTTTTTTCTGTCTAAACTACGAAAAATTTTAAGTAAATTTTTAGTTGGAAGTGCAAATATCACATTCAAAAATAAGTATTTTTCCAATTTGTAATATCATTTCATATTGCTTTTTGATTCAAATTTTATTTAAAATTTAATTTCATTATTTTGAAAAAAAAGCGCGTTTATTTTTGAGTGTTGAGAATTTCTTCCAGTTGCTCTATTTCCATTATGCTATTTTTTGAAAATGTGGTTTATGTAATTACATATGTACACTTGTTCGTTCATGTGTATATGTTGGTTTGAATTTAATCTTGTTACTGGCTTGGTTTTCGGTTAAACTTCTGTCTTTAATTACATTTTAACATACCTACGCTTTTTACCTGAATAGAGTTCATAATTTCTAGAAAATCAACAAGAATAATTTTGATTATGATAACATACTATTAATCAATACGCAAGTTTATAATTGGGTCTTTTAAAAACTGAAAAGGCGATAAAAATAAATAACGTGTTTTGATAAACTTTCCATTGTAAAAAAATATAAGTGGCCAATTTTAAGTGTATTGTTTAACGCGCGATGGCTGTAGTACGGACACAGATAGAGAGAGGACCATTTAAAGTCATACAAAAGCTGTAGTTTATATGTGTGTGTGGATATTTTTGTAATAGTGAAAATTTATCATTTTCAAAATCAATTTAATACTCCATTTTTTTTCAATAGCATATAATTTACGTGTGTTACAGTGTCTAATCTATTTACATTCAAACATTTTGCTTTCTATTATAATTAATTTAAACAAATATAAAAAATTATTAATCAATTTTATAAATAAATTTTCCACTTGATATTAAAAGTTCGTAAATTTATATTCTTGTTAATTTTGTTCCATGCTTCATTTCTATTAACCTAGATATTAGAAGTATCGCAGTGGATTTCTGTAAAAGTGTTTTGTAACAAGAGAAAATTAATAATTATTTTTACCAACCATGATTAGATCTGATAAATAAAAACGCTATACTTGTCATGAACTTGTCACTAAAAATAAAGCGGCTTTACAATTTACAACTGAAGTTTGTCGAAACCGCAAACTAATCTTCGTTCGGTATTTTAATAATTTCGCCCCATCAATTTAATATACTTTAACAATAATTATGATGCTTTCTCCACTTATATGTAGCACACGTAGATGTAAAGAAACACTGTGGTTTGAATTAAAAACTACATTTTTTGTCAGTATGTCGCCTAATTTCTATATTAACTCCAAGCTTTGAGGTAATTTCCGCAGTTTAGTGAAATCCTAATTTAATTTTTCGCCTTTTTAAAATTACAGCCAGTAAATTTCCTTGATACAGGTTGGAAGTTTTTGTAACAGACTCGCAAGTACATCAGGCGGTATCCGTAACCATCCATGGGGTCCTCCAAAGTAAGCACCGATCTAGAAGATAAATTTGCGTGAACCAGTGCGGGATCCGGTGTACAAGTATGTCCCCCAATAGTTAGAAAGTTAGGTCCAGAGGGGATTCTAATTAGAGCGGAGTGGTCCAGAAGATCCTCAAAAGCCTTGCCGGTTGCGCTGTTGAGGATCGTCGGGGAGGGAGGGATTTAGGAAGCGAGGAATGGAGCGAGGGAGGGAAGGAGCGAGGGAGGGAAGGAGCGAGCGAGCGAGAGAGAGATGGAGAGAATCGAAATGAAATATAATATGTTGATTTAACCAGCATAAAAAAACGCAATTCGGTTTTAAATATAAAAAGAATGCGAAGATAATTTAAAATGTTTGTAAAATAAAGTAGGGGTAGTTTTGTTACTTTTATTTAAAAAAATCTCTACGATTTGATTCGGTTAGTTTTTGAAAATATAATTGAAATGTGTTACGGACAAAATTTTCCGACAAACTTTCTACTCGCTAAATTTATTAAATATATTCGTTTTAAATATAAACAATGTTCGCTGAAACATGAAGTAAATATAATATCAAAGATATTCCTCAACTACATAAAGCTTAAAAACAAACGTTTCTAGTTCGGAAACAATACGCCTGCCGCGGAATAATATACATTAGACCATGAGCAAATAGTAATATCCAGCACCCCGAGGGAAGCCTACCATGTATCAGTGAAAGTTAAATTGCCAATTCTGTTGTACACTGTTAATGTAAACCCTTCAGCTTTTCTTACTGTAAGTAAATATTTTGCTAACAAAGAATATGATATTTTAGTTATTTAAAAAAAATTCGGTTTTAAATGAAATTAAGTAGCGTACACTAAAATATCCTTAAGTACATATCACGAATTCTTTATTTTAAGCACTTTAAGGAAATAACTACAATCAAAGAAATGTTTTGGAGACCATCCTACCTTTTGTTCGCCTACGGAGGTTATTTACTCAGTCTCTTAAATATGTCAAGTTGCCACTGCTCATTATTTCTTATTATTATTTCTTAATGTCTTGGTGCCTTCCTCCACCTTCTTTTGAATTGCATCTTGAAGTATTTGAGTTGGTAAATTAAATCGCAGGTTTTTCTATTAGGAAAATTCATCAGGCTCATCAGACGATTCTCGAAAAATATTAGTTTTTCACAGTCATAATCATATAAGAAGTTTTATGTAACTTCTTTCAAATTATCCATAATTTCCCTAGATCAAAAAAATTAGAAAAAGGCGTAATGATTTATAAATGAAATAATAAAATTACTAAATTAAAGATCAAAGTAAGCCAAAACAAGGCGTAATTCCAAAACGTTAACGTTATTATCTGAAATTAAATGGCAATACTTAAACCCGGAAAACGAGAGAAGTGATAAAAATTAGTTATATTTAGTGGTAAAAGATATATATATATATATATATATATATATATATATATATATATACATATATATATATATATATATATATATATATATATATATATATATATATATATGTATGGATGTGTGTATGTATGTAGTATTATAAAAACAATTAGAAACAGTTTTAGAGGGATTACCATAGGATTTCGATTAGTGGTAATGGATAACAATTAAATTTGACTTTTCGATTTTTGATCACTTTTTAATATCAAATATGGACATGTGCGTCGATCAAGGTAAGGGATGTGCCCAGAAAAATACGTCTTTTATCGTAGATAGAATCTACGATAAAAGACGTATTTTTCTCGTTCATTTATTTCACGCACGTTTTTTAATTTTGGAATTAAATTATTTAAGTAACTATCCAGCGAAGTTTTATTGAGAAATGCTTTAAATGTATGCAGTATTATTTCCTTTACCATGATTACTCTTAAAACACTGGATTAATTTTGTAATTATTTATGTGTCAAAAAATATTGTATTACAGATTTCATTGAAAACGAATGCATTGACGTTTTATTGTTATTTACCTCTAGGTGTATTAGTAGCTCCCTATGTATGAAAACCCGTACATCAGTCAAATATTTCATCTATTAATGACCAGAAGAGAATAATATCCGCATTAAATTTCTAATAATACATTTTAAAAAAGTACCTGCAATGCCTAGTTTACTAGGCTTTCATTGGCTTATTATTTATTGGTAAGTGGAAATATTTTATACCATGTATATAGAAATATATTTATAATTTTATATTATTTCTTTATTATAATAACATGATAATTATTATTGTGACCATGATCTTTTATGCTTTTATTGCATGAATATAAAATGTTACCAAATATTGTTCACGATGAGGTATTCAAATTTTTAAAATTTTTACAAGCGTGTACAACGTTTGTATGGTTTACATTTATTTTTGGTTATAATTATTAAGAGTTTTCCTTCCAGTTTTTAAAGTTAGAGAATTTGCCAGATATCTTGGTATGGAAAAGATTTTCCGGCAGTTGTAAGAGTTTCGTTGCAGCGTTGTGTAGTAGACTTGTTTATTATTGTGCAGGGAAGATGTATGCGCTTTTCTGGGTATTGTTTAAGAATAAAATGAGGGATTTTTAAACTTGATTTCATCCGTCTAGTATTCAATAAAAATATATAAATAAAATATCAATCATTTTCTTTATATTGGAATATAGTATTTATTGTTACGAATACATCAATTAAATATTTTGTTGTCAATTACGCTGCAAGAAATAAAAATATTTATTTCTTATAATTGATTACATTTATAAAAAATACTCCTACTTTTGCTGTCTCTTTAGATAGAGTTTAGATTTAAAAAGGTAGTCTATTTCTTTTTAAACATCATATATAATTATGTTACCTTTTTTTACTGTTTATATAATAGTATACAAATAAATGGGACAATGCGAGTCAGTCAATATAATTGTTAATTAAATGAAGGGAAATAAAAATTAATATTAAATTAATTAGTGGGAGTCTGTTTTGTATAATGATTTAGTAAAAAATATTATTGAAATGATACTTCTGTATGAATTCTCCTATCTTCACTATTATATTAGACTAAACAAAATGAGCATTAATCTGGCCTCTACACTGCTTATAGTTCACACATTTTTGATATTTATCGTTAGGTCTAGTTGAGTGATACCAATACCATATTCTTCGTTTTTTAAAAAATACTCTTCTATACGATGTCCATTTTAATGTTGTCTCATTTCAAAATAGTTCTATTTATTCAACGCCTGCAGCTCCAAATCTACTTAGCCCAGGATGATGAAATTCTAGCCAATATTATTAATGAAAAAGCCCGATTTTTTCCTTTCTGTTAGTCCTAGATGTTGTTTATGTTTCAAATTAACATACATATGACTTTTTAACGCAATAAGTAATCTAATTTCTGTAGTATTCGACTCTATGTATTAATTTCGAACATAAAAATGTTGTATTAAAACATTTTATTTGACGGTGCAACATGTATGCTAAACCTATATCTCGAGAGACTGAAACGTGCTTGCAAATTTCATCTCCAGTGAAAAATTCACGCAAGCGAGGCCGCAAACCATACTATTTACGCAATAATTAAGAATATGATCATGTGTAATAATTCTATGTTGAACTAGTGTATGAACTGTACATAGAAATATTTCTCTTAAAACAAATGAAAAATTGCACACGCAATAAAAGTGGATTTCAAACGGGTTCCCCTCGAACCAATCGCTTCACTAGTTGTTAATAGAGATAATCGATATTCAACGATATTCACATAACGTTTATGTTGAGTAATCAGACATCAATATTTTAACATCTGTAATTAAAATATGTGACCCTTATGAATACTGATGATATCAGTTAATTATACAATCATCGAAAATATTGACTTACGATAAAATTTTAATAAGAAATAATATACGAATATAAACGTTTTTGAAAGTTTTTAATATCACAACACCTTATAATTTTAAAAGGCATTATAAAAAGCCAAAATAACGGAATGGTATTTGTTCACTACACTTTCCCTTCTAATTTGTAGCCAGATCATTCTGATTTTTAAGTTTCTTCTTTTTTCATTCACAATAATAATAAATGTTTCAATTCCAATAATAATGGTTTTTCGATATTAAAATCGATACCTAGATTAAATTGGCAATGTTAACATCAATGATATTTCAATATCGCTCATCAACATTACTTTGTTTTTATAAAGGTATGAGTTTGCACGTTTCCTCTGTTAACCAATTGAATATATTCGAACGGTCAAAGTACATTTAATTTTCTCTTTCAAAACCCATCACGTTAATCGCAAATTCGACCATCAATAAGTTAGTAGGTCATCTTTGGACGTTTATTAAATTTACGTAACAAACCATTTCTTTAATTTATTACATAACGAGAATGCAAACCATACATTGTTAATTAAATAATTTTTAAAATGATTCTTCAGTGCAAGCTACATTGCTTCTCTTAACACAATCCAACCAACCCAATTTTGAAAAAATAATGTCAAACTCCCTCCTCGATACAAAACTTAACTTCCTAAATAAATATGTCACCCAAATTGTTCACGTGTGCAAAAAAATTTCCTCCTAAAAAGTAAAAGTGGAGATGTAATACTTCTTGTGCTTACATTGGGAACTCCATTTTAAGCTTTTAAGAGAGAAATAATGTTTCCGTATCGATTTAAGGGCCGATCACTCAAACAGGCTACGCATTGTGTTTTGAACCGTTTGCCTACATCTACAAATACATGTCATCATACAGTATCTCATAAAACGCCTATGCAAATATATGCATCTTAAATTAGAAAGCATATTTTTTAGACGTGCTTTTCAATGCATCTTCCTGTCCTCTCACTGTCATAATAACTGAGTTATTTAATTTTTTTATCGAGATTAGGCCATTTGATGGGTATTTACGTTAATTCATACTTTTAAAATATTTATTTAATATATAATCGTTTATATCAAGAGCAAAGTAGGCGAATTATTTCAGATGACGAATTCTAATTATTTGAAAATAATTGTACGGCACACTTAATATACTAAACGTTTCGATGTCCATATTATTAAGATCATTCCGTTTTTAATCACAGTTTAAATAGTTACATGACATAAATGACATACAATTGTATAAATATTATAATTGTTTATTTAATTGCATCACTTAAAAAAACATTTCTCTATACATACCGGGATCAGGTCATATTGTAGTCCTTCAGATTCATAGTTACGGAATTTGAGTGACATGATTGTTTTACCTCATTTACAAATACTCTCTATCAGCCATATGTCGTCAATCACTTTACTTAACGTATCCGTTAGCTAACGTACGACTATAACGGTTGTCTCAAAGTTAAGGTTGAGAAAAAAGAATTGGATCATATAATTTTAGGAGCAAAAAGAAAAAGACACAGCTATTTCGTCGACGATAGCGACGACAGTTCTCTACTTTATATATGGATAACAGGAGATACATTTTTATAGGTTATTTTGTTTTCTTGCGCATGAAATTTATTCCCAGTGTCACTTTCAACATCGCTCTCAAATGTTTAATTATGAATTTTGTTATTTCTTTATATAGTCGAACACATTTTAAAAAATTATTATTTATAACGTGTGTGGATCGAATACGGACTTTATTGGCGTTTCTATTAATGCGATTATGATATGAAATGATGATATAATATAACGATATTTATTGGTATCTAGTTTAATACATAATACCATTTTTATAAAGTAACTATATAAATTAGTAGCTTTACTTTTAGTTCATAAAATCAATTTCTACTATTAAGGCTAAACTTACAAAGAAATATTTAAATAACCTATAAAATCAACCGTAACGTCCACAGTTTTAGCTATCTTTACATAAAGTGAAATAAGGCGTCATTTGAAAGTAAGTAGCTGTCAAAGCAAAGCTTTCAGAATAATAACAACATGTGGAAGTCTCCTTAAAGTCTAATAACTCCATAGAGTTCACATTATTCACAAAGTGACATGATACAATATAGGATTGAATATGTCATTTTGCAGACAAATGTAAATTTTAATCTATCCATTGTGTAGAAACACGTTATTTTATTAAAAATAAATATTAAACTATTCGATATTTTTAATCGCTTAAATTGCATATAACATATAGGTATACCTATATGTTATTTTTATCTACGTAAATTAATAAGTTTATTCTAAATGACGTGAAATTTAATTGTCTGAGCTCAACAGTTATGAAATATTATATAATGGTATTTCCCTACGTAATGCTTAAGGTAAAACCTGTTCGCAAAATATTTCTGTAAGCATTTTTATCCCTTCGTATAGGTGAAATATTTCTATCTATACATCCTTAATGAAGCAATTTTGTACCGCAACAAAATGGACCATTCAACGGTCCCAAGGCATCCCAAGTCGCCAATACAGGAGCAGCATGCCCTGACTACAGTCGGCATCTTATTGCTCTACTAACAAGTTATGGTCATTCATTGCTGCACAGTGCTGTGTGGAAAACATCTTTTACAAAACATTTTTATTAAAACCAATAAAGTCTTCTTACCAAAATTAGAGGATCAATTTTTAACATTGCGAAAGGGATTCAAAAATATGTTTAAGTAAAAAAAACAGCTTAAATACTATTTTGAGATAACCAAAAATAAGGATTTTTCCCTAAAAGTTAACACAAACAGGCAAATATATTTAAAGGTAAAAATTGAACTGCGATAAACAAATTTTATAGTTTCTCGAAATTATGGGTCACTAAATATATTTTTATCTGATCGAAAGGACTGAAACCGCTTTGGTGGATTGCTTAATGTATTTAATAACAAGGATTTTAGGCAATGGATAAGTCCCACTTACATCACGTTCTAGCATTGTGGGAATTGTGGTAGGTTGTGAAAAGTTCTGCTCAGTACTAAAGTATATTTTGCATTTTTGATTTTTCGTAAAAACTTTGCTTAGAGTCCTATTTGATCTCTAAGGAACCTTAGCTTCATTGTCTTTCGTTTGATATCAACAAAACTTTGCCACTAGTTTTTTTTCGATTTTTTGTAGGATTTAGCTCCATCTCTCTGTGTTCACAATACGGCGTTACGTTGGTTTAATTGACAGCTTAAGTAAACTTCTAAAATGGTTTGCGATTCAAATAATTTATTTATTTTAGGAGTATTTGTGCCAAAGTGGTTTTCATCTTTGGGCTTCACTCTGTTACTTCCTAATTTTTGTTTGTAATTAAAAAGTAATAATATGACATTCCTCCTATTTTAAGAAAATATTTAATTACAGAGAGAGAGAGAGTATAAGAAATATTCAAATTACTATTCAAAAAGTTACTTCATCCGTAATATGACACTCAATTCCTACTTACTCT
Organism: Druceiella hillmani; assembly: GCA_039881145.1. NCBI lineage: Eukaryota > Metazoa > Arthropoda > Insecta > Lepidoptera > Hepialidae > Druceiella > Druceiella hillmani. The sequence continues at coordinate 41,449,912 of JAYKKI010000014.1, forward strand.
ATTTTGCTACATGAATAATCCATAAAGCAGTTAAACCGTACTTATAAAAAGATCAGATTATTTAACCGTGATCACTTTCTCCCACAATCAGGGCAGATAACTATAATGTAATAATGGCATAAATTCTAAACAGTTAACCCGACTTTAGTAAACTATCGTAAAACAATTGTAACACTGGATTGTTCTAATTCGCCATAATTTCCAATCATTCTTTCCATAGTTATATTCTTGCCCACATACCTGGCTACGTTTAGTATGAGAGATACTTAACAATGAATGAAAATATTTACAATTTTCCATGAGTTATTTTTCATCCATATAATAGTACCATATTAGGACATTAATTTAATAGTACCAATTGCAAAATAATCGAGTTTTTAACCACTAAATAAACCCTGGCTCTTGTTATGAGTCAAAAAGTTTGTTGATTTATTGTTCTAAAATTTTCTCCACTACATTTATTAACGAGTTTTAAATTTATTTGAACAAGCTGATTTCAAATTCACATTTTAAACTTTTAAAATTATCTATAGAATGAGCAATATTATTTTTTTAAGAATTACATGTAGAAAAACTACGAAAGAAAAGAAAAAATAATTAATGTTTTTATAAAAAATCTTAAAATATTCACAATTAAATGAAACTTCGTAATGTAGTTTTATTCCTACTTTATTTAAGTTTTTTATTACGACCTAGTTTTTGTTGTATTGCGACATTTTCAGGTGCCTGTACCTGAAGATGTAATACAACGAAATCATGATCGTGGTAAAGAATTTAAATAAAGTAGAAATAGTACTGCATCACGTAGATATGTATTCATAAAAACTTATCAAAACATGAATTATTATAAAAATATGGGTTTAATGTACAAACATAAGAAAATATTCTAAACGTCCTTTTTCTTTTCCGTCTTGTCAGGCACTACATCATTCAATAATTATTTTAGTAGTCTCCGTACGTTGACACGCTGCATCACACTCTACTGTAATTTAAATTTATAAGGCTCTGCTCGTGGCCTTGGATACTTTAAATTTAGAATATTTCAAGGGGAGAGAAAAAATTGTTCTAATTTTTCAATATGTTTATCTTAATATTGCACACAACTAAATTTTTATAAGTAATTATATAACTACTCTGCGTTGAATCAAGCTCACGTGAGGTTTAAAACCTTCATATGAACCAATCTTATTGGAAAATGAATCGTAATTATTACCTAAAAAATGATATACTCGAGTTTCAATTATCCAAATCTGATATCTGACCTCGATAGCTCCGACAGTCTTTATTAGCGACAGTTGCCCTTAGCGTAAAAGTATCGACATGTGTAAATGCATAAAAACGCTGCCATTGATTGATCGAACGCTATCATTGATTATGAATTCCGAAATCTATTATATAAAATTATTTCCTGTGTTCACGCTTACATAAAAATAAAGCACATGTATTTTTTTACGTTTTGTTCCAATTTTAATTAATTGATTGAGAAGGAATTTTTAAGCATAAGCGTGCAGGTTACCCTTTCTTCGCTGCACCTCTTTTTTAATTTGAAACTTGCTTTTATTTTAGTTCGTGAAGAACAAATCAAATTATTATTAGTTTTATGACAACTGCCCAAAGACGTACCGATGAACAAAACTTTCATCTTGACAAGATTTCTGAACAATTATCCTATTTTTTCGCGTAAGAATGCCCCTGTTGTTACTGTTCAATCAATTTTCATTACACTGATGTATTTACCTTTTCCGTCTTGCAGACTAATACTTACAGTAAATATTATTTTTAAAAATTTGAACATTTGTCATAGCATTCTTTATTCTAAGCATTATCAGCTCTTGTCAATTTGTAACGAAATTTGTTTCCAACTTGCAGTTAATATAGAACGAAAAAGAATAAACTCATTTGTGGAAAATTTTTTAATATACATTTTAAATATAATCGCACATAAAGCACTTACTTTTACAATGAATATTTTTGTGCTCATAGGAGTAGAATAAATCGTTCGACCCGAACTATCAAAGGTAAGACAAACTTTAAATAAGTTTCCTCCTTATAATGTAAGCCGTCCACTGCCAATCCAATATAGCGAACGACTTAAATTGTTTTCTTTGAAACGTGTGTGCGCCGAAGCTTTCACATAAGATACTTAGGCTGAGATTAATGTCATGCTTTGGAAAATATCCTAATGATATTGCCAACATGGTAATCACGCTGCGGGGCGCACTCATGAGACTGTCGTTTAGATAGACGGGTTCATTACTTTGATGAGCAAATGTAAATGATTACATTTCCAATTCATTTTTTCTTTTTTTAAGGTGTCCAGCTTATATAATAGTTACTCACCTTAATTCAACATTTACAATAAAGTGTCCAAAAAAGAAAAGCAAATTGTAGAGAATGAAGTCAATGGAGTCTGACGGTCAATTCAAAAACAATAAATGATATCGGTAATTGACCTATAATGGACTGGCCTGATGTATATTTGGGTCAGCGATTATAAAGCAAATATTTATGTTATCGATTATACGAAACTATATATCTATCATTTCATAACTATTTTTTTTAAAGTCTCAACACTTTATAACTATTTTTTAAATTTTAAAGAAATATTTTTCGACATTTAATTAAAAATATGCGAAGAAATCATTTCTCAAATGTCCCCATAACTAATTGTGTAACGTGAAAAATCACAAATAATTCGGTGTGAAAAGAATGTGTATGCATTATAGGAAAAATATTTATAGTCTCTGAGAAATGAAAAAAAATAGAAGAAATAAAAAAATAAAAAATGAAAGAAATAAAAAAATAGTCTCTGACAAATAAAAAAAATATTTTTTTTTATTTCTCAGAGACTATAAGATTTTTCCTTTTTCCCCTCTAATTCTTTAATATTTCAAACATGATCACATTTATATTCAAAAAGGAACCATAAATTTCCGATTTCAGAAAAAGTGTATGCCACCAAAAATTTTAAACCAATACCTTGCAAAAACTAAAGAAAAACAAATCCGAATTAAAACCGAATAAAATGAAGACTGCTTGGATTTTATTTTGTACATGATTGACGCCTATTGTTTTCATTACACGTGGAGAATTATTTCCGGATAAACATGTCAATTGATTTAATATTCAATTAACCGTGTCACATAATTATCCATGTAATTAAAAACGGGCAATATTGACAAAATAGTGTCATTTTGATGAAAGTTTTGTTTAAAGTTTTGTTTTAAATTTTTTATAATATAAATTTATTATATAGACTCTTTCAGACATATTTTCGTCGCAGTCAATTAATTATTGAGGTTTAACAAATCAAAAGTTTTATTAACAAGATATGAATTCAGAAAGTGATATATGTGTGCTATTAAAACCATCAAAATGTTTATCGGTTTAATTTCTAAGTTCTGTCCATAATGTCCGTTTAATACGTTAAATGATATTCAGTTGATGTAGACCATGTGTATTCGGACTATGGGAGATCATATAGCATCATACTTTCTATTTTACAATAAAATACATTAAATTAAATTTTCCCCATGTTTAACGAATCAAAGTTTAACGCCTTTTCTAATGCAAATGAACGTAAATGAATGAACAAATTTAATAACAATATTTTCTAATAGAAAAAGCATGAAATTTCATCAAAGGCAAGATAACTGAAGTGAATATTCAGTAATTTGCCAAAAAAACCTACCGAAATTAAAAACGTATGTTCAACCTTCGGAGTTGACGGAAATTATCACCAGAAAGTAATTATGTCTCTAAAGTAAAAACGTGCGCGAAAGTGTATGCTTTTGAAATGAAACTTTTTAATCTAATTGTAATTTTAATGTAATCTTACCTAATTAAAATTCCGAAATTTAATCGATAAAATAAATATTTATAATTTTTCTGTGTTTCCTAAACTTTTTACTATCCACTATCATTTAATTTTTACTCACCACTAAATTGAATTACGTGATATAGTATTATTTCTACTTTATTTAAATTCTTCACTACGACCTAGGTTTTGTTGCATTACATCTTCAGGTGGACAATTTGTAAAGATTGCTCAATCCCCCTTTTCTAAATTGAAGGCACAGGTCTTTGCATTATGAAACGATAGATACATTTGGTAGAGAAAAAAAAGTAGTCGGGAGAAATTATTGAAGTATCTTCTGCAACTATTTTGAATAGTCTTCGTGACTATTTTGGTATGTAAAACTGGGTAAAAGTCGCAGGTCGCAAAAGCAAAAACGTATCGAGAGTAACGCGAACGACCCATTCGTTGTGGAGAAGACAAGGATAACATTTTGAGGTACCCTATCCCATAGTAACTGAAAGTGTCGCAATCGGCCGGAAAAATCCTGGCGACGGTTTTCTCGGACACAGAGGGTATCCTCCACATTTACTTCATAGACAAGAGTATTTCGGTAAACGGAGTGAACTATGCTGATTTACTAAAGAGCTCAAAAAAGAATTAAGGAAGCAAAAGTGAAAAAACTAGCAAAACGTGTGCCGTTCTTCTTGGCAATTCACCTGTACGAAGAACCATGATGCCTTCACAAGCGCGGCTTATAAATATTGCGATTAATATTACAAATATGCGATTAATATTTGTTGCGAAGAATAAAAAAGAAAATTTGTAGAAAAAAATTAGTGATAATGAATAAGTAAAATCTGTAATTTCAGTTTGTTTTTAAGGCAAAGTGAAAACATTCTTTCCAGTGTATAAGTAAATTATTAGGCCGATAGGAGAACCGTATTATAGTTAGGGGAGAATATTTTGAAAACAAAAATAGCACCACGTTATTTGACCTTCTTTCCTTTGACCTTTATTTGACCTTCTTTTCTTTCCTTTCCATCCCATGAAACGTACTTGAAAAAGTTAGGTACTTACTATTTTTTTAAGCATATTTTGTATTACTTTGAAGTAAAGAAAACGTGAGCGTGTAACTCTAACGAACATTTTTACGTATCGCACTATGTTTTTACTGTCAATAAATAAATTAGGTCTGATTACTGTTATATAAATTCATAAACCATTCATCTTTATTTTTCCGCAAATAATAAATAATAGTTGTGTTTCTTTGTACACTCCGCCAGTAAATATTCAAATTATAATAGTCTACAAGACAGAATTGATATTAATATGATAATCTACCTGACATCTGAATTAGTTTCAATGTTACTGGGACTAAATAAATTCCATCTCTCTTACGAATGAATTCTTTGAAATAATTGCACGCTGCTCATCCAAACGTTATTCGCTACTTTCAGCCTACATAAACACATAATGCGGATCTAGGTCCGTCCGTGTATAAGTTTCTTCAATTATTAATTAAATTGATTCAGCAAATAAAACATAAGACTTATAATTTTATTTAATTTGACGTATTTATTCCACAGCAGTATATCTTGTATCAATTAGCTCTCCACGTTTGCAAAAAAACGTAGATACTCTGACGCGATTAACATAATAACTTTATTACTAAATTCTATTTGAAAAACTCTAAACAAAACTCATAAACATTTCGCAACATTCATATTTAAAACTTAAATGGAAGTTGACTATAAACGCTGTTAAATCAGTTATGTAATCAAAAACTTATGTAAAATATAATATAATAAATTCTATGTAGGTAATACGAAAGTCGTAAAAAACTAAAAATTTTTTGTTAGCTTTACTTGTTATTTGCAATTATACAAAATTACACCAAATTGCATATTAGAATCTAAAAATAATGTTGCTGAATGATATAGATTTTGTAACTTACATTATATTCGAACACGAATTTTTGAGATCGTATCAATGCGACGATTGGAAAAGAAATGTTAAAAATAGCCAACTAAAATTAATGAAACCGAATGAATTTTGACAAACTAACTAAAATCATAATTCTAAAATAATGAATGAATATATTGATTCCGTAATATTTTAAGTAACATGACATAACCCTTTGTTCAGAAGTCGAAGGTAGTAATAAATAAACTATTTTCACTAGAATCCGCAAACGCAATGAAAGTAAACTCTCCACATGCAATAGACAGGGACAGTACAAGTAATAAAAGTAAAACGATTTAGGTCAAGTTCTCGTGGAAAGCTAAAATTTTGCAACGTACCTTCCTTACATTTTATATCTAATATATTAACATTCATGTCTTTTGTACGAGTAGATGAATTTCACTTTCGCCCTGTTTGCGGTTTTAATTGCGTCACAGGAATTACGTAGTGAGAGAGAAGAAGATGAAATTCATTTGATCTCTCGGCCACCGAATGGAAATTGAAGGAATTTTTTAAGTTTCTTTGGGTCAAAATTTCTTTGGATGCTAAAGAAAGGCGAATAAAATTCCATTTATAAGAAAATGTTAGCTCAAATTATATTTATTTCGTTATGAGAGAAGTAAGAAAATTTTATTATGAGTGTAGTAATTTCAAATATACATTTTTTTTTCAATTTATTAAAACTGATATTAAAGTCTTCTAAGTGAGCAGAAAAATGTTATGTTTTGTATAAAGGCCAAAACAAAGTAGTAAACTTCAAATATATTTAAAAACTAAATGCACTAAACAATAAGTTTATAAAAGTATTTAAGTCAATTTTGTTGCAGTATAATTCAAATTAAAATGAGTTTGTGTTTTTAAATTGCTCATTTTAATATTGAACAAGTACGAAGTTTGAAATCTATAAAGTATGAATTTTCGTTCACTCAATATTGTAGTTATGAAAAGAGGGTGTAGGTTAATATTTGATTGATGGATATATCAGATCACCTAGTTATATATAGCTGCTTAAATAGTATTTGTGATGCTATTATTATCTACTTTTTGCAGCTACCATTTAAAAAGAAACATCCAAGTGCATATCAGAACACAAATAACGTCAGAGTTTGGGGTTATCTACATATTTTAAAAGGTTTTATGAAAGCTCAAATTAAATACTCGTAGCTTGATGTATTAAAATTTTAAGTTATTAAAGTCCACAGCTAAAAATGTAGCAAAAGAGAGACATAATATTCATAGTTTTGAAGTTTAACATTGTTTAAACGGTGCACAAAAAAAATCTTTAAAAGCCATAACTTAATTTTAAAAGACCTGTCTAATGAGTGCTTAAAAATCACTTAATTGAGTGCTTGAATGTTGTTTTTATCAATTTAATTTACATATTAATGGAAATTCCAAAGCACAGCGAGTACTTGTAAAATTTCATGTATACCACATCAAAAAAATAACCTAAACTGCTAACCCATGATATATGACCGAACGGGAAGACATGACAAAATTATTAATTGAATACGAAACTTTAGGAAGGAGGGTATATTGTGTTAATTATTTAAAACATTTTCTTTCAGTACATATGAATGAATGAAGGTTTAATATATGTTCTGGGTACATTTTTCTAGAGGGTCGTGTAGTTCAATTGAATATAAAATACATATAAGGATACTAACCAATTTAATTTTAAGGGTCGTGAAATAAGCAAGAGGATCTAAAAACTAATTCAAATAATGGAACCAAATGGTATTGTCCCTGCTTTACATTATTTTCAAAAATATTCAAATAGACCATATAAACAAACCTTCGGTAATAATTCTGATGTCTACAATTGATACGGACTTTATCAAACATACACAAATTTGTATCTCAATATCAAACATGGGTAAATACGTAATTACAAAGTTAAATTAAATTAAAAGCTACATACATAGTTCTCTTACCAACAATAACTAAAAGGTTAGGTCAATATTAATTAATGCCAACATCAGTGTAGTCATAACATCCCATGTCGTATTCAGGCTTCACCATCTAATAAAGTTTTGAAACTTTCTGAAACATTCTCTAACAATAATTATATAAACTTTTGTTATAAAATAAGAATGGGATTCGGTCCAATGAAATAGTATCCACTTATATGTTTCAAGTAAAAACTAAAGTTATTAGCCTAATTATTTTTTTTTATAAAAATACATTGAAATCCTATTGCTTTACGCTATGGAATCGCATGAATGTTTTTACTTTGTTTTTTGTTTTCAATTGTAAACAATTACACAAATAATGGGAATTGTTTGGTATCTATGCTATCCGCAATACTGTGGTGTAAAATAAAATGTGTTGAAGCATACGTCAAAAGATCAAGCAAAGGGGACAATAATTAAAAAAAAACTGCAGTTGAGTACCTACGTGAAACGTCTTGAACGAACTAGAGAGTGTGTAATATAGTAATTCTAACATATTCTCTGTGGAGACGTTCCGCCGATGTCAAAGCGGGTCGTCGAAAGTCGAAATCTCTCTCTCTATCTTGCTACCCGAGCTCTTGCACACCACTTTTGTATGTTACGTACCGCACGCGTTGGGTCATAGTAGAGCAGTCGTCAAAATTTTGCAAAAAACATCACGTTTTTTAAATTCTACTACTCCTAATGATCACAAGAATGAGTTTTATGTACCAAACTTATTATAACGTCGTGAGCTCTGTTAAACACAACTTATTAAACACGGCGCGCTATGGCAAATTTACTTCCGAATTGGTCATGCTGCACGTGACCGCAGCGCCAATTATACCAGAGGCATATGCTAGTGGATTTGAGTAATGGCTTTTATCCTCTAAATTATGGTACTAAAATAATGCCGGTAGGTGCTATATTTCCAAAGTCATAAGCAATCTTGCCATAACATATTTCGTTACATATGGTTTTTGAAAGTGACCCCCCCCCCCCTCTGACCGAAATGAAAGGCGTTTCACGTCAAATCAGGAAAATCAGAGCCACAATAACGGTTCGAGGAAGGTAATAAATTATTCTAGGTTTCTGGAACCGACGTCCTGACTAAATTCCACTAATGGAGCTTAATTACTAAAATAAATAGCTTAAACTTATTTTCCTGGTAATATTATTTTTTATACAGGAACCACGATTCAAAAAGAACATGTGAATTTATTTTAAGAATTCAAACGAGATTATGTACCTTTGTTCAGTAGCAATTACAAGTATCAGCGTCAAATAATAAAATCATAACGAACATGTGAACAAATAACTTAGTTTAATTAATTTTGCATCAATTTTGAACATTGAAATAATTTTTCGATAATGTTAATACACATAAATAAACTTTGACTTTCTTAAAACAACTTTCATAAGCATTATGTTTCTTATACTTTAGTCACATTTCGTAGTCAGTGGTCACCAATTAGGGCATCATATTTTCCTGTGCGTTTTCCCTAACGACTTTCTAAAAATGTTGCTTCTAACATATCAACGATTTTTTTAAAATTTCGTTAACATGTGTTAATAATATTTATTATGCTGTTTACTTTTTAAAATTTTTTTTCACTAAACCCCTTGTTAAGAATTATTTAATATAATAAGTATTTATACAGAGACCCTGTTTATATTTTCAATGCTCTCTGCAAGATGATGGAATTGTCGTCTTGGTATCACAAAATATAAGTACACGAAATTTCGAGAAGATTAATAACGTTATTTAATAAAATTAAAAGAAACGGAGAACTATTTGATGTTAAGTAATTTCACGGAAAATTATCGTAACAAAACAAATATTAGAATAAAAAAGTAATATATTACATCTTCCTAAAATTCTTATTTAACACAGATATAGAAAAGATACGTCATGGTAATATAGTTTAGGTGAATGAGTTTTTATTTAATGATAAAATATTAACATTTTATATAATCACCTAATTTTTAGCGTTTTACATCAAAGAACCCTGCATAATTTAGTACACGCAAAAACTAAACACTATTGTATATGCAAAATAATCGACAAGATTTTAATTAGATACCTTAAGTATTATTGCGATTGCCACTAATAATTTTTCACTTCAAAGTTTTGGAAAATCTCATAAAATATAAAACTATTCTTAATAAAACACAAAATTTTGGAGATTAAAAAATTTGTAAGTTTGAATCGAAAAGAATTTCTTTTTAATCGCTTAAAAACAGAAACTTAGACCGATTAAAAGAAATATTAGGAACATATATATCTTTAAATAAATATTAAGAGAATTAAGGTTTTGGAAATTATATATTCATATTCACACAACCCCATCTCGTACATTGGTTGACGCTTCTACGGACGACGCTTATATGGTAAGTCTAAAGGTATGTTCGTTTCATAGTAAAACTTATTAGCTTATCAAATCGATAGTGAATTTTTTATCTGCTTAAGCTATTTATTATCTTTTTGAATATACTAAAATATCCTTGTTATTTACATATTCGATGTATTGTAAAAAAATCAATTGATTACAGAATCAACTAGAAAATCTTGTTACATACACGTTTCCAATTCATTTTTTCACTATTTTTAATACTTCTTTCTATCAACAAATGTTCAACATGTCCTTGCATTTTTTTTAAAAATAAAAATTAGTTTAATGTTGTAGTATCAATTGAAATATACAAATTAATAATCATAGCATATTATCCTTTCATGAAAATATAAACCGGTGTATCACACAAACTTGTGAACTCTGTTATGAACATAAAATTTATATGAAACTTAATATATTTTTCTTTGCACGGAAATGATAAAAGGGAGGATAAATATTTCATATATACATAGTGTTTTTCCTGCAGCCTTCGTTTTTATCTGACTACTTTTGCTTTTATCCACAAACGTTCTAATTAAAAACTTACAGATTGTTACTGCTATATTTTATACATAAAATTCAATGAACTTTTACTCGACTATTCAGAAAAATTAATGATCAGTGTTAATACATTTGAATAAATACCAAACATTTACCCAGGAATGGCATTCGAAATGTAATGGACGAAGGATATATGTGTAGATATTTTATTGGATTAGCATGAGATATGTTTCATAGATACGTATTTTGTACATAATTATTATTTAGGTAAAAAAATAAAATTTTTCATTTGGACCTTTTATAAACACTCAACAGACATTTGCGTTCTAAAATTAAAACGTTTTCTATATTTAATACTACTCAGTGCCAATAGGATGGACGGAAATAAATAGTTCACGGGAAATATAAAATCCCCTCTTCCCTTTCCTAAAGATTAAGAATAGCTCACACTCAATCTATTAAGTGTTTAACAATATACAATCTCTAAGTTTTATGTTTTCAAATTATATAAATTGTATTTGCTCTTTTCTTCAAGGAAGTTTTAAAAAGCTTTTGGTGGATTATATTATAAAACGAAAGTATGTTATATTTTTGTATTTGTGAAAAAATGTCTACACACAATTAGATGAATAAAAAGTTAGTAAATTTCAATAGAAATGAAACAAGAAATAATTACGGAAATGCAAATTTAGGGATCACAAATTTCAATAACAATAAAGCAACAAAACATTTAACATTTAATAGAGACACCACAAATAAATCTAATAAATGTTTCCTTTAGATAAAAGATTATTACTCACGGAATGTTAAATATTACACGCAGTAAATATAATAATCCCAGTTTTATATCGGTAAATATCCACAAACTTTTTAGTGACTGTAATACTGAAAAAACTACCACTACTACTACTACTAAACTATAGTTATATATATATATATATATATATATATGTAGAAAAAATAATCGACATGTTTTTCTTTTTCCATATATTTGACAATTTCAATTGTCGAATTCTTCTAAAAATATTATCTTTTGTATTAATTTCATTCAAAATAAATATATAATTCTAACTGACATCTTTATTGCAATTAATCGGCATCAGACTTACTACTATGTAATTGATCGACAACGGACTCAGTACGTTGATACCATATAACAATAGTGTCAAAAAGTGTCTCTAGAAAACCCAATCCATCTTTAGCCCCACAATTCTGCACATAACAACAATTTTCATTCTCGATTTATTGGTATAACTTTAAAACTTGTTCACAGCTAAACTAAAATACATGTGTTCTGAGTTTCAAATTAAAAAATTAATTTCTCAATTTTCCTTCCATTCAGGATAATATCAGAAGTTAATTGGCTCTTATCGGCAGAAGATTTGAAAGATTTAGTATTGGAAAAGGATCCTTATCGCGGGAAATACCGTAATTGCCTTTTCAAATTTCTTCTTACCTCTGTAAGAAGGCAGTAGAAAATTAATATTCAAGGCGTCTATGAAAGTGACATCGATTCCCAAAAAAGAAGAATATGCTAGGATAGAACCTAAGTTCACCGAGGATTTTCTCGACTCTAATTTCAGACATGCCTTATTTGGATACGTATTATTCAATACACAAAACTGATAAAATATCTTATTTAATCCTGTATACCAGGCAACCATTGACAGCCTAGTTCGATGATATATGTGCCATTAGAATTGGACTGCAGCATCTCTAGGGGAAGGAAACTCCAAAACAAAAAAATGTCCATTTAATTAAACCGGATAGGCATTAATAATGTTGGTCTTTAACTTATTTCGAAGAAAGAAAAATTAAACAAGGAATATAATTTTAGTTAGCTGTGAGTACATTTTTAAATGACAGCATATAAATGTTCCTAGTTATTTTGAATGCTCGCAGTAAAGTTGCGAAGGAATTTCGCTTCTAATGTGCGCACACACACTTTTTGATTTTGTTGTTTGATAATATTTTGCCATCGCAGTGAACGATGCTTTTCTTGTTACTCAATGAAAATTGTAATTTAGTTTTTCCGTTAGTTTTATATGTACGAAAAATTATACAAACACATTATCTTTTGAACCAATACATTATCTTTTGAATCTTATGAACCCATGTCTTTACCCCGTTGCATCTTGGAGAAAAATATCAGCAAGTAACAATACGATATGTAAGTAAATTACATCGTTTCATGATTTTGTCTAGTAGCCACCTATTACGATATATAGAATTTAATTCTTATTGATTAAGGTAACAAAGATACTAATGAAGTTATACCATACTCATTGTTCTAGTAAACTCTGCTTAGCCTTTTACAACTTTTATAATAATAATATAGTATTTATTTCTTAAGAAATAAATTTATGCATTGTCGTTGTTTTCTTCATTTTTTATGCAATAATTCAATTGAAATAATTGTTTCTAAAATTGGAAATATACTTACCGCTAAAAATAAAAGACAAATAATACAAATCGCTATTAAGTATGTGCCGACTCTCTGCAAAGTTTCGACTGCAGTTCTAAATCCGTGAATCCGATAGTATAATTTATCATAATGCAAGGGTACAATTGAAAAGAGGCCAAATAAATGCTAAAATTTTCATAAATAGCCATAAGCATTTTTATGGTTTTTAAAGTAACTATGTTTAATTTATATAAAATGTAATTAATGAAGCGCTTTTGATTAAAAAAATTATATTTTGTCTTATGAATACGAATAAAATTAATTTCAAAATTACATGTTAATATATATACAATTTAATGAAGATGCACCTCCATAATTATATATTTTACATCAAGTAAGCAAATAGAAAAATTAATTTAGCCAAATGAACATGATAGTTAAAAACTATGAAGTTTATATTAGCGTAAGTTAAAAAGAAAAATTTCTTGTGGAAAACCAGTTTCTCCCAATATTACGGTAGCGTAGTCCTAGAACTCTCAGTAAATAGAACGTTTAATATAATATACTGGTTTCTTTTTTGCCACGTTAAGTACCAACCAACCGACTTCTGCTTCAGACATCACTGTTAAATTATAAAAGAATTTGATTCAAAAATCGCCACAGAATTTTGGTGTATTCTAACGTAAGCGGTTTTTGAGAAGATTATTGGTCGCTCGGATCATTTTTTATAAAGAATATTTCTCCTGAATTATGAATCAAAACAAAAAAGAAAATTGTTCAGTTCAGAATTCGAATTTTTTCGAAATTGATTTTATGTTTTGTTAATGATATACAAAGTTGGAGAAAATGTACGATAACATAATAATGTCAAAACATATTTTAATACTGAGTATTGACTCTTTAATACCAGCTTCATCTGGCTCCAATAGATGGTACCAGTCGTAAATTGACTTGTGCGATTGAAATTATTCCGCATATCAATAGTTTATAAAAATGTAATCGCCGGAAAGGTCAATAGTATGTTAACGTATGTTTATGTTTATATGAATCTATATGCAAGTGCAGCAAATGCGATGTATTTGAACCAGTTTAAATGTGAAATCACATTATCAAATTTAGTACTTATTTTAATTATTAAACATTTAGTGGTATTCACTCTAAACATTTGGGAGTTGGTAATAGATATCTTTTTATTTTTTTAGCCTCCGCTTTTTATTTTGCTTTTTACACTTCCTTTAGTAACTTTTAACTTTTTTTGCATTAACCTTTTTTAAACTTTAAATGTTGTTTGATCGTTTTTTCAGAGATATCTTATTGAGACATATATTTGCCCTATTCTGCACCTAGCCACAAAAGTACGGTTTCTATGTTACAAGTATTCTAATATTACGTACACTTTCCTATTTTTGTAAATTTGCGTCGTTACGAATATCTCCAATATCCTAATATGTTCTTCACACAAATTGACAACATACGTTTTTAAATTTACATGGGGAATTCTCTCCATTTTATGAAACACAATATGGTATGGGCAATAGTTGTATCTCAATTAAAATTTATTTTATTTTGTTGTATTCAATCAGCATATAGAAATATAATTAAAACAAAGTAAATATTTTAAATCTTAGTGCTAACTAAATTTTGAAGATTGCAGTTTAGAGTGTAATGAGCGTTCGATAACTATTATAAAAATAAATAAAAAAAAGTAAATGTAATTTGGATTATAGAGATTTCAACATATGCAAGTACTCTGATGACACTACAATGGTTATTTAATTCACGGTAACCGTTTTCAAGGTATTTTTACATATCTTAGGAATAAAGATATGAGCAAGAAATACAAATATATACAATATGTACCATAATTATATTTTATTTTTCATTTAACTAGTGATTTATATTTTTTGCATTATTATACTCAATGCTAACGATGTATTTCGGGAGTTTGGTTTTGATAGCAATCTTGCCTGTTCTCTAGATTTTGCCTGTTCTTTAGATTACCCTATTATGTAAAATAATGACCACATTTTTATTAATGAGATTAAATACAATTATTGAACCAAATTAAAACACAATTAAAAAGCAACAGAACAAATATAAAAACAATATTCGCAACACACTTCGTGTTGTGAATATTGTCTAATGATATTTCCATGAAACCACTTAGGCCACATCTATCTTGTGCCGTACTACTTATTTACCATGCGACTTTGCTTATTTTATCCACATTTACATATTCAATTCAACCACGTAATTTGTGACCATTATTCTTTTTTCATATTTAATTTCAACCGCGAAGTGTAATCTATATAATATGGAGTAAAAACATTATTTTTAACATTTATTAGGGGACATAAGCTTTTAATAATTTACAGTAGTTTTGAGAAAAACCGTCTTGAAGACTACTCGACGTGGGATTATAAAATAACATCGACGAAAAGTGAAAAAAATTTTGGAAACGAAAAAAAACACTAGTCTCAATTAAATAATTTTGGCTAAATTATATTAAATGAAGACTTTACTTTTGACATTTGTTTGATAAATGCACAATTTAGAAATAATTTAATGGCTAGTGGAGATTTACATTTTCAGGTGAAAAAAACAAATAATGTGATATAAAAATTCTCCATCGTTTTAATTTAAACGTAATATTGAAACAAAGGTTATGTAAATGATCTTTCAAAAATATTGTTTAAAAAATTACCATTTTAATAGTTGGGTCTAAATAATTATAATAATAAACTTAAAAGTAATTTATGACTAAACCTACCTAAACGAGAATAAAATCATTAACATTAATTTTCACAATCTTTGAAAAACCATAAACTTTACATTAAAAACCTCAAACTTATATTTTCATTCATTTTGTTTTGCGTTAATTGTGCTATATCGAAATACATTGTTAGATTTGACTTTAACTTTCTTCCTAATAAGGACAAGTGAACAAACCGTACTATCAACCGTGATCACGGCTGACACTTAGCAGCGCTGTATTTATTTCAATTAGTTATAGAAACCTAAGCGAAAGTACAATTTACAAAAAAGTTTGTTGAAACCGCACACTAATCACCAGATATCTATTTAATGATCCAAATTATATATATCAGTAAGTTTTGTATTTGGTGACTTGAATATATTTAAACACGAAATATCCTGATAGTTGTAATGAATGGCTACCTTTATTGTCCGTGTATTTTTAATCTATCTGTACATATTTACTACATTTATATGAATTACAAGATTTCTGAATTACAAGGGTGCTCAATTTAAAAAAAAAAATTGAAATTGTGTATTTAAATCCACACACCAATTAACCATAATATGTGTTACCGTTTAGTGTCGACGTAAAGTTTTAAATCCCGCGAACTGATCTGTGAAGATAGTTTTTCTAGTTAATTAGCCTTACATGTTACTCTATGGTAAGAGTAAAAGCCATAATAGATAGCCATAAATTCGTCTAGTTGCCGTTGATTGACTGACGTTAAAGTTTGCTTGTTAGAACTTGTAAGCTGTAGACTAACCAGCATTTTGAAGACTGAGAATAGGTCATGTGGTATTAGTATATAAAAACGTTTATAAAATTTGTGCTGTAAGACGATAATTATTTAACAAGCATCGATTCTAAAGATTTCGGTCTAACGTGCCTCTGTTAAGTTACTCGCGGGATGACATATTTCATTGCCGTTGCTTTTAATGGCCTGTTTAGCTCTGTGACTTCTTGTTTTATTTTATTCATGACACTTTCATGTGATAAATTTGTCGCGTCTTTTTTGTTTGACCACTATTTGAAAATACTTTAGATATAGGCCTTAGATATAAACCGTTTGTTTTTAGATAACCCCAAATGTATTTTATATTAGTTGCACTGAATAAATACTAGAAATGTACGTGGTAGGAAAAGTTTGTATTTTTTATATTTGTTAAGTAATTACAATGTTCGAGAATGGAATTCAAATAATTAAGCTCATTGACATTGATAGAGTGTAACTGTTGCGTATATAGGTTTTCCTTCGGAAAACGATAGTAAACTTCGTGGTCGACTTATTTTAAATCGAATCGTATATTGAAAAATAAATTTCACCGACGCCAATAGACGGGAAAAAATAGATCTGCAATAAAGTCTCATTAGTAAAGAAAGAAAATGTATATTGGTGTTATATTGGTGTGTTGGCTTACAACACCAGGTATCTAATGGCTTTTCAGACATTGATTCGTCTAGCACTCTATCTTTCCAAGGTAGACAGCGATAAAAAGAAACATTCTTCTTATGTACATTTTCAATATTATATAATTTCTATATAAATATTTGTTAATTTAATCTGCCTATGTTTTTATAATTTTTGATATTTTCTATTTAAACTTATTTCTTCCCTATGCAACATGTTTACTTCCACTTTAATTTTTCTATTTAATACGTTTTCTTCGACTTTAAATTCTGAGCGAACATCAACTATTTTTAATTTGAACATGTCAATTTTTCCGCAAATACTGGAGTATTACGTCATATTAATGAAAATAAATTTTAATGCAAAATTTCAATACTTTGTGTTTTTCTAGGTTTGCACATAAAAAATATATACTTAGCTAAAATTGTCTGCAATTGAACTACGGTTTATTTAAAGTTTGAAAGAATATGAAGGAAAAAATAATAAATAAGTACATCACGTAATGTTTTGAAATATCCTAATAAATGTCATCATATTAATACCATATAATAATCATCATATTATCAGCGGTAAATTCTCCTTATCAGTAATTGCTCAATTTGCCAGAATCTACAAAATTGCATTGCCATAATAAAGTAAAATATTATCATTAGAAATACCATTCAATATTTTAACCAGATAAAAACAATATCATTTCTCTTCTGTGAGGAATTATTTTGTTTTTAAATTGAAGAGGGAATAATGTATTATTTTTTTTTTCACTCTATGCAAAATGTAAGAAATGAAAGTACAAAAATATTTTCTTCCTAATTATAAATTACATGTTTAAAAACATACCCCAAAAAACTTGCTAAAATAGAGAAAACGAGACCACCATATTTTTGGAACTACTTAACCAATAATCAGGAAAAAGCAGGTTTGATAATATCTGACAAGAAGATAAAAGGAAAATAAGTACGATTATAAAAATGCACAGTATTTTTACGCTCGTGAAAAGTCAAGTAGGCAATATATTTAAACTGCAAACGCATAGTTTAATAGAAATACTGTGTACCCTCAAATATTTTAAGTGCATAAATATGTACAGACCCCTCTTAATGCGAACTTGACAAGTTTTTATGCCAAAAAATTATTTCAAGGTCAAGATTCACCCGAGTCGTTAACCCAAAACTTTTGGTCTTTTCTATGGAGAATAAATTAACCGCAAAAGAACCACGATGGCATATGAAAAGCTTAATAGAATGTATATTTATAACAAGGAATATTTTGAGAGAACACTCAGTTGATCCTGAAATGTGTTCATTTTTTGTTGGGGTGATGAAGATACTACTGAAGTATAGAGAATATTATATATATACCTCCAAAAATTTGTCATCCTTATTCTAGGACAAGATGAAGGAATTTATGTAAGTTCCCTGATATTTGAGGATTAATGAAAGATAAAGACTTTGAAATTACAATAAACTCAGGAGGAAAAGATGTTTGGAAATTTGGGAAATTTACTTTAACAATTTGTAGCCTGTAATAAAAGCCTCGATTACATTCAATTAGTAAAAAAAAGCTGTAAAATTTTAGAAAATTGGTATATAACATAAATTAATAGTCCACTATCTGAAACCACACTTGGGTTACTTTTCTGAAAATCCAGAAAAGGGAGAGAGATTCGATCAAGTTATAAAGGTTACATAACAATGTTTCAGAATGTTGAACCATAAGCACACAAGAGCGAAAATCGTTAAAATGGAGTTTCGAAAGAATACGAAAGAGGAACTATAAAGATTTGTTTAAAAATGGAATTACTTAATTATGATTACAATCAGCTTCTAAGAATCAATTTGTATAAATCAGTTAAGCATATTTTTATGATTATAATGACAACCACAGTTTTTGGGAAAAAATATTTTTCTGGTAATTTCTATATATCAAAATCCTAACCTGGCAGAAAAAAAATAAATACCTCACATTAATTCAGCATCCCATAATTACTTATTAAAGATATTTGTATGCCAATAAACAATTATGCACTGTTACTTGACTTCTCTGTTGTACTCTTGTTCTCTATTATGTCTTGTTCTCTATTTGTCTATTATGTTTCTAAAACCACCGTGCCAGTTACATTTCAGACGCGTTGCTTTTTTCGTATTCCTTCTTTGAAACAAATATAAATTTACACTTCACACGTAAATTTAGTGTAAATAAAAAAACACATGAGTTTTTTAATACTTGTGATGTAGAGAAAAATACATATTTTTTTTATTATAAAATCGTTAGATATATAGTTCTTTTAATCTTTTTTTATTTCAATTTAATTAAACTAATACATAATAAAAAGCAGTTAATGAACTAAAAATAATTGTCATTATGACTTTGAAATTCCCTTTAATTAAACTATCGAATTAACTCCTGATTACTTGCAAGTAAATATGTATCTCGTATACTAACCTAATTACGAATTAACTACCGTCTACTTGCAAGTAAATATGAATTTCGTATATTGCGTAAAAATCAAGAGAAATTTTATTTAATATTTTTGCGACAAATTGGTGCGACTGTTGTGACTAATGCAGGAAAGAACACAAAAATATTAAAAGTAATTTCAGGAATTATGAAATGTCTAAATTTATAAGACAATAAACGCCTAATTAGATGTTTAGCCTGCTTGCCGAGGGCAACATTATTTTATAGGTGACTGCTACTCTGTTAAAACTCTTCTACAATTGATATAAATTTATCAAACCTTTTACCTTTTAACATGAAAGACTATATTAAACATTTT
Source organism: Druceiella hillmani (assembly GCA_039881145.1). Lineage (NCBI taxonomy): Eukaryota > Metazoa > Arthropoda > Insecta > Lepidoptera > Hepialidae > Druceiella > Druceiella hillmani. Next base: position 41,469,844 of record JAYKKI010000014.1, read on the forward strand.
AGTCTGTTGGTTGAGACTGTTAAATATGTGTATACATTTATATATAAATATATATATATATATATATATATATATATATATATATATATATATATATGTATATATATATATATATATATATATATATATATATATATATATATTTGAAATAATTCGGAGTAAGTAAGATCGGATCATCCCATGTGTTTTTGATAATGATAATTTTATGTAAAGTACTACTTATTCAGGGGATATTGAAAAGAGTCAGAAATTGCTCAAATTCTCCAGTCACGCGAGGTGAACGTTTGAAGAGAAAATGTCGTAAGGAAATTCATCACATTCATTTCTTTCGTTATCTCACCGAAACGAAAGTAATCTCGGGGCGGAAACTGTGTGTGTTTGGCTGGTCTACTTTGGATGTGAGTTTCTTTGCCAACTCAATTAGCATTTATATTCGCCTCGTCGGGTTAAATTAGTAGATATGTCAATATACATAGATACTTATCGACTTCCACAGACCGTACAATTTATTTGTCAGTTAAGCAGGCAATACGGATACGGATTTAGATTTATTTTATAGTAAATTCAAGAAAATAAATTTTATCAGGACGTCATTTAAAGTTGGCGAAACTTTAGAATTGTGAGATTTTTCGTTTTATATATAACCTTTAATTACCGCATTTTGGTTACATAATATGTGCAATCAAATAGGATTTGTTCTATACATGTCTATCATACGATATTTAATTCGAACATTCATACAAGTCCTTTGGTAATTATGTTACTGCAAACCTTACTAAATTGTTTCCTTTCTTTTCTAGTTTTTTTATAAAATCCTTTAGATATCTGTATATTCTTCTGTCACAGTCGTTTTTTTTAGAAAATTTGATCTGGAACAGTAAAATTTGAGGTATAATTGACCGTTGAAATGCCATGGTAATATCAGAATCTTTTTCTATGTGATTTTAGTTTTGTTATGAGACGATTTAATTTTATTGCTCATGTATAAAGATTTTGTCTATTGACATATTTGTGTAAATATCTTTTAAGATAATTATAGAAAGTTTTGTCATTAGTAAATAATCGTTTATTAGAGAGATCATATAAATCGTTTCTACTTTTCCGTATTCCCTTCGTCGTCCATACACTAAAACATAAATTATTTTGTATAGCGATTTATTTGTACATAATCTATTGAAATCACTACTCAACGTTTAAAAAAAAAAGAATCATGCAAGATGTTTGGGCCTAGTAAATGAACTTTGAAGAAGCTTAGTTTAGTTTCAATATTAGAATCAAATTTATTCAATCTGTATTTAATCACAAATTTCCGCTTTACTTGTTTATTCCCTTTAGAGAATAGTTTAATAAGACCACATTTACGGTCTCATATTTTCAAGTGAACAACAATACTTTCTATTTATGATATCAGTAGGATAATTTCATATTTTTTAAGTGATGCCAATTTTGTTGTTGATATCCGTGAAAGCAAACTTAATATGATCAAACTGTCGTTTTAGTTTACAACATTTTTTAAATTGATTACCTGAATAACTTCTAAACTATTCTCGCATTATATTATAATATTTATAAAAAGAAAAAAACCTATTTAAATTTCAAAATGGATAAGAAAGAAACAGACCTAACATACTTTAAAGAAACTAAATAAAGTACATAAATGGTTTTCAGTCAATAACTTGTCTTAAAATGCTGAGAAAACAAAATGTATTAAATTTTCGCCGCCTAATGTACCCCAGGTTAGTGGCAGTGTCATTTTGAAAAACAAAATACTAGAATTAGTAACCACTGCCACTTTCCTGGGTATAACTCTAGACCATAAGCTACGATAGTCTGCCCATATGCATTCAATAGCTAGTTGATTAAGCTCAGCTGCGTTTGCAGTTAGAAAAATTAGGAAGCTGACGAGGGCGAGGTTAGTTTAGTTTGCTTATTTTTACAGCATTATGTCGTATGGTATTATGCCGCGAGGCAGTGCTGCGGATGTTAAAACTGTTTTAGTCTGCAAAAGAGAGCAGTCCGAGTTACATATAATATGAAATCCCAACAACGTCATTATATATTCATATGTTAAAAATAATTTACATTTCTTTGTAAAAGTCTCTGATACCCATACTCATACTAAAATAAACAAAAATAAAATTCATAATCTTAAATTTAGATTACATATTATTAATAAGCCTTTTCTCGATAGTGGTGTTCGTTTTTTTAACAAGATACCTGAAGACACAATAAACCTTCCCATAGTCAAATTTAAAACGTACATTAAACAAGTGGTTATTTTAAAGGCCTGTTATAACATGAAGTATTATTTTGAAGTTAAAAACGTGTAGGTCATTATAGGGTAAAATACACATTCCGGCCCTCTTTAAGAGGAACTAATTGATTATTTGTACATAGATGTACGTATAGATAATAAGGATATTAATTCAGAATAATTAGAAGTTAAATCGTGACATGTCAAAAGAAACTTTAATAGTCATAGTTGAAAGAAAAAAAAATTAAATGAAAATGACTTAAAATTTCTCCATCCACAGTATTATTTTTGATTTGAATGCTGACAAACTATAATAAATATGCTATTATAGTTTTCCAGCATTCAAAACAAAAAGACGCCAACCAGCGACTTTTCCTCTGGGTACGTTGATATTATTAACAATATCTTAGTAATTCTACGGCATATGTACATATTATATAGCCAATGGTAATCTGAAGCTATAATATATGTAAATCTGAATCCGAATTATATGAACAAAATAGGCAGCGGAGGGTTTGCTATACTTAGTGGTAAAAGGGATTTCACGTTAAATGCTGTTATGGGTATTGTAAGTTTTAATTTAAAATAATTAAAATCATTAAAGTCCGCCTTAGAACATTTCCTAAATTTGGTTTTTATATTGGATATTGATGTTTGAGTAAAGAGATATAACAAACAATAATTCTTGCGTCAGGAATTTATAATATAAATATACACAATTTATTTTAACCAAATTACTATTGCCTGCTAGAGAATATGTGAAATTTTTGTGACCGTTATTTATTTTTACTCCAAAATATTGTTCTACCTGCCGCATCTATGTTCTGGCACACTCATTGATTTGAAGTTAGATCACTAAACAATTTGATATTCACTGGGTTTTAATTTACAAAAAGCTTTTCTTTTCATTTCTTTACAAGTATTTTATAATTATTTCATTTCCGTTCTTTATTTATTTATTTTACATATAAATCATTTGTGGAGAAGAAAACTTTTATTCTCCTTTTTATTAAGCTCAATCTTCGGCCAAATTTATCTCAGTCAGTGTCCACCATTTTGATCTATTGACATCTATATTCCTTAGCCGCTCTTCTACTTTATCCAGCCATCTCTTCCGTTATCCGCCTCTCCTTTTCTTTTTCTCTGGTTTTTTGGAAAGTTATTATTTTCACTGGGTTCTCATCCTTTTACCTGTAGATATGGCCCAGTCCTCTTAGATGGAATATTTTTATTAACTTAACTACATTTGATTCTCTGAATTTATACTGCAATTGATTACTATGTCTTATTCTATAAACTTCATTCTCCCTCACTATTCTAAAATTTTGCTCAATACTTTTCTTAAAAAAATTGTTAATTTATTTTCACCTGATTTAATCATTGACCAAGCTTCACTTCCATATAGGACTATATGGAAGTGAGACTTGGTCAATGAATAAATCAGGTGAAAATAAATTAACAATTTTTTAACAAAAGATCTTGAGAAGTAGAAGAGGAATGAACAAATCAGGTGTTAATGTCTCGTGCAGAAGTATTTTTCTTGCACTGGTTAAATATTTTAATCTAAACTGCTTTCGCAATCCATAGTAGTATCATGTTGATACGATTTTCCATTTCAGTTGTAATATATTTATTGTTATTCACTACTGTACCCAGGTATTTAAATTGCCCCACCTTCTCAAAACTATAATCATTTGTTTTTAGTGGTAAAATTCTTGGCTCCAGTTTGTACTACCATATACTTTTCTTTATTGATTTTAAGACCAATATTTTTTGCTCAAAAAATAATAATTTTATGAACATATTTTTCGTATAGCGTAAGCCGGTCAAAATCTTCAAAACACGATATACACAAAATAAATTTTCAAAATTACTTTCAAATACCCTCGTAAAAACCATTTACATTGAATGACGAAATGAATTTGTTTATTTTTTCATTGAAATTACAGAAATGTGAAAAAACTCAGTGTTGTAAACTGCGTAAATTAAACAAATTTCAATTAGTGTTAGGTTCTTGGTACTTTAATGTTTACGGATTACGTGAATAGTAAATCTAATATTTTACATGTATTTATATAATTTGTTTCCTTTTTAATATTTACGTGTACGTAAGTATTCTTTATTTTTTTAACTCTCACTATGAATGCAAATTATTAAAATAAATATGTAAATTACAATTTACTGTACCTCAAAGCTTTAATACGCCGAAAACGGGGTGAAAATACGAACTTTTTCCATGTAAAGAATTTAACAATATTATTTATTTATCATTTATATCACGGTTTAATTATGGACGTCGAAAATATGTTGCTTTTTATTTAATGATGGTCATTTGTGAAGTTCCAAGAGAAATAATGACATCATTACCAAGATCGCATATATGCTTTTGTTAGTTGCTGTTATCATTAAATATGAGGTTTTCAAGGAGTAAGTAAATATTTAAGTCAGGATTTTCTGTTTAGGTATTTCCTGTTTTAGGATTTCTTAGTCTTGTGACAGTATTTATCGCAGTTGATTATAGTTCAAGTGCAATCGATACAAAAGTGTTTAATGTGGAAGGACGACTTTGTAAATATGGACAGAGATTATGTAACATTTAATATGCATGTGTAATGCTAAAAAATGTGTTCATTTATATCTTAAGATTACAATTAACCTTCGGAAGTCTCTGACCCATATTTGGATCAGTTGCGACAAATTTGTGAAAACAAATTATTTATATATATATATATATATATATATATATATATATATATCCCTTTATACTTGTCACAAAATAGAAGATGTGCAGTAAGGCCATATTTCCACGCGTTAAGGCTGAGGATAGCGAGAGCTGAGAATCAGCGTTCTCAGCTCTTACACAGTAAATGTTTTTATCGATGTCCAATCTAAACTCAGGAGTTTGTCAGTTTCCATGAGCCGGAACTTAAAAAATCTTATTGCCCACACCCTCTTAAGCAGTTCAGCAATTGTGGGTCATATGAATTGTGATTACTATGAGCTTTTGAATATTTATAGAAAGCCTGTTCGGTGTTTACATTATTCTCTGGAAGTTATAAAAAATCTCAACTATTGCATATGACAAGATAATGCTATAATAAACAGATGATTATTAAACAATTTCGTAATTTTCCACCCAATTTGTAGCCTGTAATATAAAAAGGTCAAAACAAAATTTACAATCATTTATTACAACCATGACCGTAAATCATTGGTAAGCATTTATGTGGATAAACGACAGAACGTTTGCAAGATGCTAACATTTTTCTTTTGATGGAATATATTAAGTTTTGTTTAGGTTAACAAGTGCCCTTAAAGTAACAACTTGTGTTTTTACCTTTGCTTTAATGATTTTAGGAACAGAGACACCCGTCATTATATAATTTAAATTATGTCCTTGAACTCATTGGATTGTTACTAATTTTAATTTTCAAACAAATTTAAACATCGATAAGTATCCTTAGATAATTAACCACGGAATAGCTATCATATAATTAAATTCTGTCGAACAGGTAAAATGCACATTTGAATTGTAAAATTTAAAAATATAACCTAAACATCCCAATACGATTTATTTCTCTATATAATTTAGTGAAAGTATGCTGGCATTTCTTGAAAATGTATTATTGAAAAGCTAGCGGTTTTCGTTGAAAATTTATAATAATACAGTGATAAGCTGGTGGTTTTAATTACATTGGCTGTTTGCTCCAAGTTAAATTATTAATACTCATGATGAATACTCCACACAATCTATTGTTGAATGTGTAAGTAAGTAAGGATAACATGAAGCATGTTGGGGCGGACCAAATATTTTCTCAGTAAATTTAACCATGATAAAAACTAAATTAATCACGTGCTGCCTATGTGGCAAATGAGTAACATTACTGTAATCAGATGAATAGTATTATTACAGATACATATCTTAACGAAATTATGAATTTCCATCTCGTAGTTGTAAATAGAAATTCAAACGCTTACACCACTTTTAATTGATGCGCATTCAAAAATATAAAATTAAGAATTATATTTATGCAAAATTACAAGGAAATTGAAATGAGTGTATTAAATAAAATTTATGAGGAAAAAATTTAAAAATTAAATTTTTCATTGAATTTGTTACAAATTTTTATATTATTTATAGGGTTCTAAGCATAAATTCCAAGCTTTTACATCTAAAGTACCTTTTTTAATGACAATTTAAAGAAACTACGTGATGTAGTATTATTTCTACTTTCTTTACGTTTTTTACTACGACCTACTGTTACCTGTGTTACATCTTTAGGTGGGCTATTAGCAAAGATTCTTCTTTGATTCAATCTCTGCTAATAGCCCACATGAAGATGTTGTCATACAACAAAAATTAGGTCGTGGTAAAGAACGTAAAGAAAGTAAAAACAATACTACATCACGTAGTTTAATTTAATTGTCAATAATGAATTTCCACAAAATTAACGGCCAATATATTTAACCTTCTTTTAATGTTTGGCAGATACAACATTGCACCAATTATAAAACCGATACTTTCCAATTACGGAACTCCTATATCATAAGTAAAGTACATAGAAATTTAGATTATACATAGATTATATGCTTTAAGAATCAGCACTAATACTTGATTTTACATTAATTTGATCAAAGCATTTATATTTAATAACACTAAAAGTTTTTGCGCTATAAAGAAGTTTTATTTAGCGCTTCTGGTATATGTCCGTATATATTTTTACCTACGAGATACTGACAGTTATTATCCATTTGTAATTATTCCTAATATTAGCCGTCATGTAAGAAAACAGTAATTAAATGTGGCATAATCAACTATATGTAGTGGACTTATATTCAATGTGAATGTATGTATATTCTCAGAAAACAATTAAATGAAAACAAACGATGCATTTTGAATGTCCTAAGTACATCATTATTATACACTTAAAAAATATTACTTTGCTACGTATTTATTAGCTTATATTCATTTCAAGTGGCACTATGTTAAGATCGCGTACCTTTTGTCGTAGAAAGCCGAGTACGACTCAATAAAGAATTTCCGAGTATTTCAATGATATACCGCAAGTCCGGATAACCCATGGCGTTTTGCAAATACAGAGGAGGCTTCTCGTGATTGCGAGAAGAGCCGTATAACTGAGAAAATTCTTTATCGGAGAAAAGATAGGGCACAGCTAATGTTATAGAAAATCAGGTATTAAAATAAAATAGACTTTGGGCATTCAATATCTGTATAAATTTCTACTCAATGTGTTGTATGTTTTCTTTTGAAATATGGACTATACAACAGCAAAAAAACACTTTAAAACAGCTTTTGTTGATATCTGAAATAAGGTCTACTATATATCTAGGAGACTGAGTTATATTATAAACATAAAAGTATTTGGCTTTTTGAGCTAAATAAGTTTGACCTGATCGGATTCCAAATTCCAAATTTATAAAAAAAATACATCGGAAAACTTTCAAATTGAGTTAGTTTTCAGAAAAGCTTCTTATATGTGTGTGAGACAAAGGAATATTCAATAACAACCAAGTAAACGCACATTCCCATAAATTCAAAGATATAATTGTAAAATATTATGTTTGTAAAATATTACCCATTTTACTTATTGTGCGTCGCTTAGCACGTTCTGTGCCTTTGTCGATTTCTTATTGAATTTTTTACAAGCAATGAATTTATTTCAGGTTCTAACTAAAAAAAAGATCTTTTAGAAAATACTTCAATGGTATCAGATTTAAGCTGTAGTTTGATCATTTAAATGCGTATTACATTTACTATATCAACTCTTTGAATTTACAGGCACCATTCATTGGTTAGTGGATGTCTTGGCTTTGTTATTAATGAAACGGTAAACTTTTTATTTCTCTAAAGAAGAACAAATTGAATAGTCTACTTATTTATACAAATCCGAAATACTTCCTTTTAATTTCGATCTTTCCAACTCCGAATTTAAACAAAATTCTTTTCTGAAACTCTTTCAGTCAGAGTAAAATGGATTTTACTAATCATTCTTCATTATTTGTTTTTATAAAACCCGACGTTTACATCTAAACAAAATACTTGTACTTTGCTTTTTTATTTATTTTTTTTCTCATTAAATACCTGTTTTTGAATTAACGTTATCTTACCATCTCACCTTAGATTGTGATCTGAAATATTAAATTATAATTTATTTGAAAAGAATTATCATTATTTCTATTAAATAAGATAGGATTACTGAATATTCATTCAACGTTTATTTTACAATATGTTAGCTTTTTAGAAAATTAAATTGAATTTTAATAAGGTTTTAGTATTAAAATTTAAATTCAAACCGAGAGAAGATGATGGATTTCTTAATGGGAAAAAATATTTTCCTTCAATAATTTTCCCATTAATTAAGAACTTGTGCCAGTATACCTTACGTACAAGTGACAAGTGCATAAATAAATATGAAGCGTACTGCTCTCTATTCACTAAAATAGTTTAAGAAACAAAATATACGTTTAGAAAGTTTTTTAAATCTAAATAAAGCTTACGATTTCGATTAATGCCATTGTTTTATGCAGTCATGTGAAATATGTAGCGTTTTATAAAAGACTTCATGTTTTATTTCTTAGAATATCTTAATTGCTTACATATCAACTTTACCATTACTTAACGAGTGAAACAACAAATTGTGAGTATACTGCCTTATATATATATATATATATATATATATATATACACAATAGGTATATATTGGGACTGAAGTAATAGAAAACGTGGTTTATAAATAGGAGAGTTTAATGTAAAAGTGGAAATAATGTAACTATTTTAAAATCTGTCATACACTTAAAAATATACGATACACATAAAAAGATTTTAAAGTTATATTGACACAAAAATACTGATTTTTTCGTGAAGTAAAATTATTCAATCTTTTTTCGACGAATTCAAGATAATGCAAGGTGTAATTTCAACCTTTCTCATTGAAACAGTCCTTTAAAAATAGAAAGCCTTAACTGAATAACAATTATAATAAAAACATAATAGGTATGTGAGTAAAAGGAAATGTCGTTTGTAAATAGGAGAATGCAATATCAGGCTCAAAGACTGAAGTAAAAGAAAATATAGTTTGTAAATAGGAGAATGCAATGTAAGACTCAAAAACTGAAGTAAAAGAAAATGTAGTTTGTAAATAGGAGAATGCAATGTAAGGCTCAAAGTCTGATGTAAAAGAAAATGTAGTTTGTAAATAGGAGAGTGCAAAGTAAAAGTGGAAATAATGTAACCATTTTAAAATCTGTCATACATTTCAAAATATATGGTACACATGAAAAGGTATTCAAGTTATATTGACACAAAAATACTAATTTTTATCATGAAGTACAATTATTCAAACTTTTTCGACGAATTCAAGATAATGCAAGGTGTAATTTCAACCTTTCTCATTGAAACATTCCTTGTAAAATAGAAAGCCTTAACTGAATAGCAATTATAATAAAAACACAATAGGTATGTGAGTAACAGAAAATGTAGTTTGTAAATAGGAGAATGCAATATCAGGCTCAAAGACTGAAGTAAAAGAAAATATAGTTTGTAAATAGGAGAATGTAATTTAAGGCCCAAAGACTGAAGTAAAAGAAAATGTAATTTGTAAATAGGAGAATGCAATGTAAGGCTCAAAGATTGATGTAAAAGAAAATGTAGTTTGTAAATAGGAGAGTGCAAAGTAAAAGTGGAAATAATGTAACGATTTTAAAATCTGTCATACACTTCAAAATATATGGTACACATGAAAAGATATTCAAGTTATATTGACACAAAAATTCTAATTTTTATCATGAAGTAAAATTATTCAAACTTTTTTCGACGAATCAAAACAATGCAAGGCATAATTTCAACCTCTCTCATTAAGAAGTTCCTTTGAAAAGAGAAAGCCTTAACAAGCTTAATTTATTTCAATCCCTGTAGAAATAACAAAAAAAATGGAAAGCATCTATCCTGGAACCTTTCCACTTTATTTTTGGAAAGTTTATTAAAAAATTCTTATTGTAAGTAATGTTACAATTTGCATGCCTGAATAATGTCAAGAACCGTTACTAAAAGTATGCAAATCAAAAGCCAACGGCAGCTTCTCATAAATTTTAATGTCGCTAGAGTAGCTAAACGCGCTGGTCCGACCAGAGACCGAGTATTATAATGTATGTAATTTGCACTTCATGTCGGGCCTGGCGGATATCACATACAGTTTAAAGGTAAAATGTAACAAACTGATAGTTTAGTATAATTTCAAGTTTTAAATTGAATTTAACTGTGGTTTGCTCAAAAAAGTACTCCAAAAACTCATATTACTGGTGCCAGTTTGCATTTTATGAAATATCTATATGAAATTAGTACTTACTTGCTCAATTTAATGAAAAAAATAACTGCAAATGCAAAATAGTGGACTGAATTCATTGCATATTATTATTCCGATAGAAATGCCACTATAAGTCTAGTCGATATTTATTACATCTATAAGCCTTACAAAAGTTATCGGCAGTAGACCAATTAGTTTTCCAACCATTGCGGCTGTAATAGGTGGCTTTCCCGCCAAGAACTCGTGGATTCAATTATTTTGTATTACTCATGCGGTTTGTTCTAGCCAACAATCACCTAAAGGTTGTTGGCTAAAACCTACTACGCTAACCATGGTGTTGGTACACAAATAAAATTTAGTCTAACTACGGATGGAAATGCCGTCATTTAAGTTAAATGCCAACAACATTTTGCTTTGATATTTTCAGTCCTAACGTATTCATATTTTCAATATCCCATCCCAGATATTTTTTAAATAGATTCCTTGCTAGTTTATGATTAAAGAAATATTATGTTATTATGGTTATAATAGTTTTAAAAATATGGTTATTTAACATTCCTATGCTGGGGTTTTCATTTTTGTTGAACTTGAGCGATTTGTTTTAGTCATTATAGAAACCTTTCTTAATAATCACTTCTCCGATATATGCAATATTGGGGCAATTATTTTATTAAAATAGAGAAACGGTTTTATCCAATGGAATTATGCAAGAAAAATTAGGTATTTAAAAAAAATTTAATTTGTGGTAATTATTTAAGACTCTAATATTTTTACACCGCCATCCGTCACAATATTGAATATTTAATGCAACACATAGACACTGTTACTACAACCCAACCAGCACTTAAGCAAATTGAAAAATCTTCTATTTTTTATTCAACATGAATCGAAGTTGATAAAATAATTAATATCACTATGTATGTAAATAAATTACGGTGATATAAGAAAGATATTACTTACATATCTCAATGAATGTAAAATCTACCCAGTCCTCAATGTACTTACATAACAATTATTTCCAGTTTTTTTAATTACAACTTTATTAAAGAAACATGAGTAAACTTCAATATTATTATTTTTTGATCCTAAAATGGAGTATCAAATATATAGATGATCAAGGAAACAGAAAAATACTAATATTAATAATAACTTTTCTGTTATCATTATCATTGAACAATGAAAATTCAATAAATATGTTACACTTCAGTATGAATTCGCAATCACATAAATTACGCTCGCTTCTACCTTACGCAAGTTTTAAAGCTCGAATATATTTTTGGTTTGGCAATAAGTATCATTAACAAGCGAGGTTCGAATATTGGTTCGCTTGAATTTTGTTCAAATGTCATTTAAAAAATTTGGAGTTGAGTAAGTTAACTATATGTGCTGCGAGTATACCAGCAATACAAGAGTAATGCCTTGTTGCAAGATTGCGGGTCATTTTACCAAATACATTTTTGAAAAGTTAATTTATGTTTCATATCTAAAATTGCCTTCCAGCTGTGAGCTAAAATTTAAGAAAGTTTTGAATACAATTAAAATTATCGTGATGTGATATCTAGAGTTTAGTTGAATAATCGTAACATACATTTTCAAGTAAAACAAAATTTAAGTGAAAATGGATATGATTATCAAGCAACTGCGTGCAGCTAGGAGAGATATCAAATTATTTTTCAATCATCACACTTCTATAATTCTATGTATGTATACAAAAACATATATGAAGTGAGAAAGAAGGAACATATACCTATTTGCATACTTATCGCATCCGATTTTGAATACATTCGGAAAACTAAGAAAATGTAACCGTGTATTACGTCAATATTTTATTTTTCTGTAGATATATGTTATTTCTACCTATGTAAGTATACTAAGCATGCTAAATATATTTCATGTCTAAAACAACAAAAGTGATTTTACTGCATCATTTAATTACGTTGTATCGCATTCATCTTACCCCACGTCGCAGTGCGTGGGGTAGAGGGCAAAAGAGGAATTTCAATATAAATAATGAAAGACTGGTAATATCAATGTACTATATTTGTAGAGGAAAAAATAAAATAAGAAAAAATAACGAGAATTTACCAAAGTTATAGTGGAAGGCTTACAAATATTCTTCGTAATAAACTGCACAATAGCTTAATATTTATTTTAGTTAATTAAGTTTCATCAATTGATTAACGAAAAATCTAATCTTTACATACAGCAAAATTGCATACGCAGAGTGAGTTATAAATTTTAAAATTAAGAAACTTCGTTAATTTTCTCGTCGTTACTCATTATTTAAAATGTGTAGCTAAATAACTAGTACCAATATTTAGTAGATTTTTAGTAGAATATTTAGAGCACTTCTGCTACAAGTTTGGTAACTTTTCATCATATTTTCTTACTGTCTTGTCACCTATTTTATTATTGTACTTTGAAATTACCAGTCTCTTAATAATTATCTTGAACTGAATATTTGTAACTCACGCTGCGATTCAATTAAAAAATATTTTATTATTTTGTCTCTTTTTAAGTTCTTCGTTAATTATTTTAATACTTTGAATAAATTACAAATTTCTAGATTTGCTAATCCACCGTCATATAAATCATACATACACCGTCTGTATAGATAGTACATACGGTGTGTGTATTCATCCATTGCTTAACAACCTGTACGTAATCTTCGCTGCGGTTGCTACTTATTGTTTGATTTGTAAAAATTAATTACCACTTGGAATACAAATTTTAGTTTAGAAGACGTTCTGATATTTACAAGTAATCATGTGTTCTGGAGCTAATGTAAAAATAATGGTACGTTTTAATCAAATACATCAATTTTAAATCATTTATTTTGTAAAATAAGTGAACTCACAATTTGGATTTCATTCCGGAGACTGTAATGCTGCTTCCGTAATAATTTTTTTCTGTACAATTGACGATTTGAAACGTGGTAATAAGGCACAGTGACGATTTTATAACACTGTATACAGATATTACGGAAGTGAAAGCAATAAAAAAATGATTGTATATTTGTATGTATGTTATCATAAAGGAAGTCATTTTTATAACATAACATTAGGACGCCGGAAATCCGGGAAACTTACTTCCCATACGGGAATAGGGGAAGATTCCCGTAGGCCATAAAACGATACTGCCGCCTGATAACTGTGCCGTGTTGAAAAAAAATATACGCACGCCATTTTGTTGTTAGTTGCGGCAATTAAAAAGTGGCCCGTGCGCGGGGTCGCATTCAATTCCGTGTGTTTCATTCGAACGTCTTCAAAGTAACTAAAAAGTAGCTTTGAAAAAGTTGCCAGTGCGCGGGGGTACTAAATGTGATCGTTCTGAAATTGTCTGCTGCTGCGTTTTGAGCAATCTGATTGCGTCATTTTGTTCGAATATCTTCTTACGCTTTGCTTTCATCTGAATCTCGATTACGTTATTATTCGTTTATTCGAACCAAAAAATGAATATGATATTTGTTTAGAGTGGATGAGATAATAATTAGGTGGTGTTTTGTAGCTTTCACACCTAAAGTTATTACAACCGCACAGGAAGAAGCTATTTTCAGTCATAAAATTTCTTGGTTTAGAAATTCAGTGTTAATGCTAAAACATTAAAATACATATCATTAATTAAGCTGTTCTAACAAATAATTTTGAGAATTATTGATAAAACTCTACAGAGCTATGCAATGCCATACGATGAGAATGACATATATTATTACTACTTCGACGAGAGGTAGTCTTATAAAGAATTTCTTTCATCGACTTTTAATTTATATTATTTAATGAACCTTATTACTAAACAAGCAGCCGGAAGATGGAACGTGTTTAAATTCATTCAAAATAAAAATAACAATTTATTGGGTACAACAATGTTATACTGACATCAGTAATTGTAATCGATTTACGGGTAAACTACAGCCATTCGTAGTTGACTACGAATGGCTATAGTAGAATTCTACGATCCAAATTTCTTCTTGATGATTGCCATTTAATATTTCTTAACTAAGAGGGTACCTAATTATTTGAGGAAAAATGCAACATGGATTATTGTTTTATAATAGTTTCACATCGAGTAAGAAAATAAAAATAAATTCTTAAATTAAAACAGTTCAAAAGCCGATCACCTATTTTGATGTTTTTATTGGCATTTTCATTTCAATTTATTTATGTAATTCAAAATATGTAGCAGATAATTAATGAATATAAACATAAAGAACGAAACTTTGAATTATTTACACTTTTTTTTTAATATATGGGCAAAAGTTTCATAAACGCAATGTAAATATTTTGTACAATTACGAAACATAAAAGAAACTTGAAGATTAGTTTTATACTTCAAGATTGTTATTAAACAAAACGACTAGATTTCCATTAAAATTATACATGGTATACATTTTTAACCATCAAAATATGACAGAGTAATTAGAGGTGTTTTTCATTTCTTCTTTTGCACATTAATAGTTTCATTGATTTTTTGAAAGAATGTTATTGGATGATTAAAATCAAATTTGGCAGAAAAGGTATAATATGAATTTGTTCAACAAATTTTTCGACCCATATATCATAAAACCAATCATAATCGAACGCCTAAACTTAGTTGCACATATTACCAGAAATAATCTATCTGTTTATATTAAAATACCACTTCAGGCCAAAGCTTCTGGAAAACGTGGGGAGGTACACCTAAACTGAGTGGGGAATATTTCATCAATAAAATGATTTAAAAATCCTTAATACCAATGATGAACTTTCTATTCCGATATATGATGAGAATAATGATAATAATGGTCTTCGTTTTTGTTTTCCTCCATATTTCAAAATAAATTACCCCTTTAATATTGACTTCCGTAAACGTTGAATAATGCTTATATTCTAAAAATTACGTCAGTTTATGTTCATTGAATCGTGTTTCTCATTAATTCATTGTTTATGAAATATTCTGAACAGCGGTCGTTCAACCAGAACCACATTCGTGCATTCCTTGAATATCAAAGTGTGTTATCACCGGTTATACAAGTTATGCAGAGGTTCGGTTTTTCGGATATTCTTCATGGATAAATTTTTATATCGTATTTATTCGACTGTGAAATATAATGTCATTACTACAATATTCAGATACTTTCTTGTCAAGAAATATTTTGTCCCATCAATGATATTGTTAAAACTAAGTTGAAAGTAAATTTTAATTGTGCAAGGATATTGTTGGCTAAACGTTAAAACACAAATGAAAACATCCATTTGCTGCTTATATGATAAATAACATGGTTAAATTCCTATTTGTATTATAAAAATTACAGTAGAAAGAATACACGGGATTATTCGTGTAATTCCCTCAGCGTTATTGAGGTCTTTCTTGGTAAAATAAATCTACACGATGGATAAAGAAACACATATATACACACACACACACACATATATATATATATATATATATATATATATATATATATAATTATATATATATATATATAGATATAATTATATATATATATATATATATATATATATATATATATATATATATATATATTCAAATGAGTACAAACCCAAAATTAAGAAAAATTATCCATTTTCTTAAGTTAATAATATTTAAATACACTGCTCAATCTCTACAATTTTTTATTGGGAGTGAGACGGAAACAAAAAAATCTCAGTTTATTTACAACGTACGTAATATTCAACAACACCTTTCTATTTTAGGTAAAATTATAAATGTAGTCATATAGCATGCGTTTTGTGTAAATAATATTAGATTATGCAGTGGAACAGAAAACTCTAGACCATTGCGGGAGATCGGAAATCCGTGACAAAATCAGCGTGAAGTAAATGATTCAATTATCCTTTGTAGGATCACGGACGTTGGTCCAATGTGATTTAATGTAATTTTTTTGCTGCTGGATCTCCATGGAAAATTAAAGGGAATCGTTTTTCCTATTGATAATTTTTAGCCTTCGGTATCCAAAGGGCTCCCTATTGTTGTGACAACACTGGGCAGCGACGGTTTTATAAAAGGCAAGGTGAACCGACGTTTTGCCATGCGTACTAAAAGTTTTAACTAGAAAGTAGATAAGCCTCCGAATAAAATCACAAAACAAAACTGCTCCGAGCGTTCCGATCAAGAATTTCAAAGTGAAAAATATAAGTTAGTGTGAACTAAAATCTATTGCTGAAATAAGTATGATTGAAGTTTCATTTAGATAGTATCTGTTACTTTTTAATATATTGCTGTTATTAATTTCTTAAACTTTATTTTATTTAACTACAAGGAAAATAAGCTTCGATTCCTTACTTCACAAGTGAACAAGTTCCCAAAACAAGGATATATTATACACAGAAAATGGCTGACAAAAATACACCTACCTAAAAAAGTAGGTAAAAGAAAGAAATAAGCTTACACCCGCCCGCCTACAACGGATATGATCATATACGAGGACAAATACGATGAAAGATAAGATGAATTTGTGACAGCGCATAATTATTGTCAAAATGGAAGACACAGATAAATGTAGAGGTTATTTAGAATTGCTCATAACAAACATCTCTCCTTTTGAAATATGTATCATAGTTATTCCACTGTATTGATTTTTATATCGTCATTAGGAATTCCTATAAACACGAGAATACTCAATGAAAGTGTTTCGAAAGTACGTTGGGATTATTAAAGAAAGTCGAAATAAAGATTGAAAATTCCCATTTTATCACATAGGTATACCTAAAGATGATTCCATAATTCAATTAAAACTTTGTTTGTTACAGCGAGTTCAGGTGAAGATTAGAGAAAAAGTTTGTGCAGCTTGTTATGAAGTCCTTTGTACGCGTTAAATTGGTGCGTGGCGGGCGCAAGTTGCTTTAATTATAAAAAAGACATTAAAGCTTGTCGAGAAATCTGTTCTGTTTAAACATTACATGCGAATTGTAAGTTGATAGGTGCTGGTTGTTCGGTATTCAATAGTAATTTGAATATGTAATTCGCTTTAAATTTTTATTATTATGGAACTGTGGACACGTTTTCGTTTCAATATCATCCATCTTTTTGAAGATTACAAAATATACACTCTTCACATATTTTGTTTATGATTTTATTGAATTGCTTTCGTTTCAGGCATATTTGTAGATAACAGGATGAAGAAAATGTTAGTTTAACATTCTGTTTCTTGGTATTGATGGGGTCACCAGGTCACCTAAAATATTTCGGTATTGGAATTATCAGCATTTATTATTTCCGAATATTGTATGGGCGAGAGCGTGTATTTTATCTCATGCAAGGGTTTCATTAGCCGCCTTCCCGCGCGAATGTACATCTGAGGCCCCATCGCCCTTGTTCAAGTCTGTACCAGGCATGACTTTTCATACTATTCTGTTATTACCTAGTTTGTTGTGCTTCACGACTTCGAGAATACGGTCTAAATAAATTTGTGTAATGCGTGCTCTAACTTCAGTTTTTAGTTTTTTCTGGTTTTTCTTCGTAATAATGTTTGTTAGATTCTGCTTTCAAATATAGCCTATTACGTAATAGCTGATTCTGATGTGTAACAGCCAGAATATTTGTAAGATATTTTTTAAAGAAGCAATGTATTGTGGGTCTAAGTTTATAAATTGTTTATAACTTTCTTTTTAAAACGTATATTAAATTGCTCCCTGGGACTGGTTTTTTGGCATCTTGCCGAGTAGAACGAAATCAGATTATGTTCATTCATAGATAATTTTTACGATTATTATAAGAAATGACACTTAAACATATTACAATAAAAACAATTTTTTCTATTTTTTTTATTGTAATATGTTTAAATGTCTCAAAATAAAAATATATTTCTGGGAATGGAAGTGTAAATATTGTGTTTTATCCAATGGAAAAATTCGCTGGCAATATTCGAAAGGTTATTCAAGGTAGAATAGAATTGTAATATGCACCAACATCTAATTTTTTCAGTTTATGATTAAAATTTTTCATGCTAGTTTTCCTTCGCTTCTTTTTAAATACATTTTTTATTAAATACTGTTTTTCATTTTCCTTTCGTTTTTAGCACTACTATTATTGACTATTTGAATTCTAGGTTCCTGTATCAAGAGCTTTTTTGGTTTAGTTTCATGTTTTATCCGAAAATCCCAAAAATAATATAAAGAACATAAAATAAGATGTTTAGATGGTTTGGTCATGACAAATCAACGAATATATAACATAGACTTAAATGAAAAAACGCTTCAGTTGATTGCGGTCAGCAATAAATAAAAAGATATAAGGTAAACTAAAGAATAAATATTTTGCTAAGTTTTACTATTATTGATGAATATTGAGTTTATAATTTGTCAGTCGAATTTTTCATATAAAGAACCTGGTACATTAATAGAAGTTGTGAATATATGAAACAATGGTTAGGTGAATTTACCAACGACTGACTGGTTTTGGCGAATTTGGATTACGATGATTTAAACATATAGCGAATCTCACATTTACAAATATCATTATGATTGGTTATTTATGAGAACTTGGGAAGAAAAAAATTGAATTAACAAATTTAAAACTACCATAAAATATCAACATTTATATGGTTATATTGAAAAAATAATCATTATTTTTTATCTTTCAGCAGAGCAGATTATCTCTTATTAGTATCAGGTAGCACGGATTTCAAGAAATAATGGGCCAATTAAAAAATGCAAAAAGCGCGGTGAAATTAAACAAGTTTTTTACTTGAAATTTACAGGTAATTTTTTTCAATCAGAGTTATTTGTATACTTCTTACCTGCCTCCTACGACCCTGTGCCATACATGAAGTTATTCTTTACAATGTAAATTCAACAGACGTCTAATGAGAAAACACGCGTTTAATATATTTGCTAATTGAACGGAACAAAATTATGATCTCAATTTTTTTTAATTTCTTAAAATTTTAAGAAAAAGATATTTTTAATTTTTCTTGCTTTTATTATTGAGCTTAAACATAATATATTTATATTAAAGTCCCGCCGATAAACTTGTGCTGTCAAGTCAAATGAAGTATTTTTACGATTTTTTGATGTTATGAAACAGCAAATTACTTCCACACGATGTTATTATCCTTTCGCTTTAAAATGTGAATGTGATTTAGAGAAGAAGTGTATAAAGTTTTTTTCAGGGAAATAATTTTGTTGAGAAGGTGAATATTTTTTTGTTTATTTCAATGACCAATAGTTCTGTAATGAACATTATTAATAGACTTTTGAACATTTTTTGTAATGAATATTTTTAATGTTTTTAAATTCTACGTTTAATTGATTTAATGATTTCCCAGTTACACTACGTAACAACAAATAGGCAATCAAAATTACAAAAAAATTATTTGTAAAAAGTGTTTTCTTTATTTTCCTTCCCTTGGAATATAATTCTTATGGCTTAGCGTTATATCGGAATAATACATGAAAAAATCGAGAAAACCATAAGCTTTTGGTTAGAATATTTTTAATATTATCTTGGTATAATGGTTCACCATTCATTTTGATGCCACAATATTATCACATATTTAGTAAAACAATCATAATCTCAACATAAATTAAGATACATGAAGATATAACGGATCCATTAACCTACCGGTTTTACCTATTTCCTGTCAAGGACAAAAACTTATATTGTCGATAATATAAAACTATCGCCTCAATAAACTGTAATGTCCAACATAATAATATTAAATGGTTTTTGCTTTGAAACTATCTTGTCGTGTTTTTTTCGAATACTTTATTTAACGTGTAATCTTGCCAATGTTCACGGAATACAAGAAGTAATGGGTAGACATATATTTATTTGAGAAAATATTTTTAGCAGGAGAGAATCTGAATATAATCAACAGAATTAAAAGATGTCTAACATTGTTCATAAAAACTCATTATTGCAAATATATAGAAATTGCAACAGAAAGCACGACTTTTAAAATCAAAAATTGTTTTTGAATTGCAAAGATAAATAAGGATTTATGGGAAACTGGGATTTCAGGGGATATGCATATTAAATAATTGAAACATATTCTAAAGGTTAGGTTGAAACTCATATTTTGACTGGACTTACTTCGTTATTTTGTGTACGAGCCAATAGTACATGAACGTATATAATAGTACATGAAACGAACAGCAAACTTACTACCTTTTTTCAATATTAAATACTCCTATATCTGTAATTAATTCTACAAAGGGAGTGAGTAAAAAAATTAAAAAAAACAGAAGATTCCAAAAAGGTTACGTGTGATATTAGGAATAATATACCAATAAAATTAAAAATATAAGTACGAATGATAAATGCAAATAGAAGAATGCATGAGGTGAAATAGATACCAGAGTAAATATTCATATCACAACGAATATATCTGGCTATAAGGACCATAATAAGCGAGTATAGTTTATTCATTCTTTCAGTCAGTTTTATTACGATAAATCCACTCTATATAATATTAAATGCAGTGTACTAGGACACGAAACAACCCTGTGACGGTTTTTTTTTCTCGTTAAGACTTGCAGCATTCTTCCGTCGTGTCTTGTTATACTTTGCTTATTTGGCAACTGGTTACATTTTAATGGATAATGGTTTTATTTTACTAATATATGCTGTGAATAAAATAACCTCTCTCAAGCTATAAATAGAAGAACTGAAGGCTCAGATGAATGCTACTGTCCTTTAACATTTCTTTTTAAATGTTTTTAATATTATTTAAAACGCTCGTACGTTTGTCTAGAGACGAAGTTATTTTGAAATAATAAAGTGCTCTCAGATATTAAGACTTAAATCTCGCGCCTGGTTTCCTTATGGCTTCTTTAATTTATCTCTATAGTTTATAGTTACTTCGAAATATAAATTAAGCATCTGCTTTCATTTATTTGAAACTCTTTTTTACGCTAAATTATATTTTTTGACGTATATCAAGCTTATATCTACGTTTGTTTAAGATATTACCTAAACTTATTAAATACATTTTAGAGTAATACATAGTTATAGTGATAATTATAAGTATTAATGCCTTGTACAGAAAATATTGTTATATGATTTCTTGAAAAGATTTAATTTTCTGAAGACGTTTTCAAATTTAAGTAGTTTTGTGAAAAGTATCTTAAATCATTCATATCGAACTTTCCTATAAATTAAAATTAATTTTGGGTAACTACATGCTTTTATTTTAAATTTAATCTATAATAACATTTCATTTAAATTTTCTTTTCAATGCTGTGTCAATATTGGTTAATTAACTCTAATAATCCATGGAAAACATTTTCGTGTTGATACTATAAAATGTCAGGTTAAAAATGAATAGTAAAAGATACTGCACAAAAAATTAATTTGTCAATAAACAGCCAGTGTAGTCATAAATGTTATACATACATGTTTAATCGTTGATCATTCTTATAGTACTGTTAAAGGCTTTAATATTTGATTTCTAATATACTTTTTCTGGCAATTATATTAGAGTATTAATTAAATAAAGTTAATTGCATCTATATTACAGTGTGTGTAATAAGAAGATATTACCAATTCACATAGATATTTAGGATACAGTTTACTTTGATATGAAAGAACTTAGTTGCCAATATCTTTTTAATGTTTATATTGAAGTTAACCAAAATAATTTTATGATGTACGAGTACTTATTCAATACCATTACCTTGCTTTAATAAATAAAATGTTGTTAAATAGTTAGACAGCAAAGTAATGGTTTCCTCGTGGACCCTGTCGAGTGGATTGTCACTGAATAGGTATTTGAAACGCAATCAGTAGTCACTGGTAAATATTTTGAAATGGCCTGCGGCGTCTCCGTGAAATGCGAGCGTTTTGTAGTGTCTGTAGGGAAGACACTACAAAGTGAGTCCCTAGCAGAGTTCATTTAATTTTAGATTCCAGAAGGACTGCCTGACTAAAACGTGAGACTTGTGAATTTGATGTTTTTGTATTGTATTGAATTTGGGAGGGTTCCAACTCCTCAGTCCTTTGTTTTCACGGGTACTGTTTAAACGTGAGACTTGAGAATCTCGTTTTTAAATTAATATTAAGGATCTCAAGAAAGGACTTTGCCCCGAACTTCCGCCTTCTAAACTGTCAGTCTTGCCACTGTGGCTCGTTCTTTTGTGTGGGTGCGTTCTTTTTGAATCGTGAGACTTGAGGATCAATTGTTTTAAGTTAATATTGTGAGTCTCAAGCAAAAGCTTGATATTACACCCCGTTTTGCAAAACTTCAATCCTGGTGCTGCAATGATACTGCCTGAATAGCTAAAAAGTGCTTCCTAAACAGTGAGACTAAAGATTTTGCTCCTTTTAAATTAGTTTTTTTTGAGTTTCAAGTTGAATATCTATAATTCTTCTTTGTGTTCCAACTACTCATTCTTGACGCTGTGATTTCAACATTTCAACATCAATTTAAAATTATTATTGTGGGTATTTACGCCTATATGTAGATTAAGGTTGGAGTATACCTAAAACGTTTTGATTAGCAAATAATATAACACATATATTAAAGGTTTAAGGTTTTATAAAGTGTGCCTCGAGCAAAGCTTTATCATATTCAAGATCTGAATTATATTTGATCAAAATATGAGCTATTTCAATAGCAAGACGCCGGTGTAAACACGTTGATTGCTGATTGGCGGTATCTTCCCGTTTGCGATTGGCTAGCCTTGTTCAGTTCCCATTTGTGTCTTTATGATAGCGCGAACATCTTCCCTGCACAGTGTGGTGGGGACCTTTTTGAAAAATCTTGGCTCGATATCACTACTGGTATGGGAGAGAGGGATAATGCAGAAATCTTTCTTGGTAGAAAATAGCTTAATCGCTCTTTCCATTCTTGACTTAAGTGGAAGTCTATTATCCCTACGATAACTAAGTTACCGATCCGCAATGGAAGTTTCCGACGACGCCACTTGCTGCATTGCTGTCCAGGTCTTTGCTATTCTGTTTGAGTCAGAAATATTGTCTCAATATGCCTGTACCTAGTTAGATGTTTAAGGATTCATGTCGATAGAAGTGAGGCGAAAGGTTTGTAAATTATGAAATAACGTAGACAAGTCATTAGGATCAGATGTGAAGGAAGTGAATAGACGAGTCATAAACTTCCTATATGCGTGAAAACGAACAAGCACTATATGCATGAAAAGTCTTTCTAATTCCTCGTAAATTAAGTTAGCATTGCCCATAATTCATTTTAAATATCCTCCTTATATAGGTAGGGAAATAAGAGGAAATAACAAGGAAAAATTAATGCTTTCTTCTACAGTGAAAGTGTTTATAGCTGAATTGGAGGGTCTGAGTATTCAATATAATTCGTTATTTACTCCTACAAAATTACATCAATTTACATAACGGGTGGTGTGTGGTTCATTTCACGTGATATAAGTCTATGTGAATACAATGTAAATGCATCTAAAGTGAGATGACTGACCAATTCCAAATGTATCTCCTTCAACCTTAAGCATAGGAGACAACTATGGCAACGTTTTGAGAATTTAACTATGGTAACAATTTTAATTTAACGAATTTTAATTTTATGATTTCATTTTCAAGTAACTTTAATTCATTTTGGAAACAATGTTGTTGAATTTTCTAATCAGTTCTGTATCATCATTACAAATCTCATCAAGTTATAAATGGGTGCTTGTTTCTTTTTTAAATTTGTTTACAATTTTTAATTAATATTTCACGTAATTCGTGAGTTTAAGGTATTATATGAAATTGAAAATTTCTCTACTAAAGATTAGAAGATTAGATTTCGTTGTATTATAACATCTTCAGGTGGGATATTAGCAAAGATTCTTTGCTAGAATCTTTGCTAATATCCCACCTGAAGATGTTGTAATACATCGAAACCTAGGTTGTGGTAAAGAAATTAAAGATAGTAGAAATAATACTACATCACGTAGTTTCATTTAATTGTGAATAATGAATTTCTACAAAATTAACGCCAAATATATTCAATAATTAATTGCGGTTATAAATAAATGCGCAAAGTGACTAAAGTGTGTTTGTTTGTATATATGTGTGTGTTTGTGTGTGTGTGTGTGTGTGTGTGTGTGTGTGTGTGTGTGTGTTTGTGTATATATATGTGTTTGTGTGTATTTATGTGCGTATGTTTGTTGTGTGTATTTGTTTTGTGTGTTTTGTAGTGTGCGTTTGTTTTGTATTTGTATGTGTGTGTGTGTGCTATTTGTGTGTGTTTCATGCCAATTTTCCAATTTCACTGCAATTCTATTAATAGTTTCAGAATTATACATTACTTTGTCGACATGGAGCGAGCGCCAATGTAAGGTGAAAGTTAATACATCTATGTAACCCACTTCTCATTAGCAATTAGTAAGGGCTTCAGTCAATCAACGTTATTTTTTAATGGTAATAAGTGTTGACAAACATTAACTCATGAAGAGCAAATATTTATAATTGACAACAATTTAAATCCATTTTCTTTAGTGCAATTCACTTAAAGACTTGTCGCCAACTCTCATTAACCGAATGCAGCTCGATTTATTTATATCTTAAAAAATCATTTCATCAAAAATTTTATTTATAGACAGAGATGAGAAGCTAGTGTTACGTTCCCTTAATTTTCATTCTTATGTTTCTTAAGTGCTGTTAGTTTTTACGAAAAATTGTATTTAAGAGTCTGACAGCTATCTAGATGCCGATATGCAATTTGATATTCCTATATCCCTACCTACTTGACCAAGACGAGGAATGACATGCAGGCATACAATATTAGAATAAATTCTACCGATGGCGTATATGCATACATATATGGCGGCAAAAATTTGTAAGAAAGTATGTTCTTATCTAAAAAAAATAAGGTTAAAATTGTAAATATTTAAGGTCTAAGGAATATTACAAAAAAAATTAAAAGACGCGCCTTGAAGAGCTACTATTAAGAAAAGATAATGCAAAAAAATTATTACGAGGTTGGTTAAAAAACATCAAATTATTAGACTGATATGATCAATAGAGTGGGTCAAAAACGTTCAGCGACAAGAAAATGCCAAATGGTGTGGTTAATATATATGTAAAATTTTATCACACTCTTTTAACTTTTATTGTCCTGAAGTTTTAAAAAGTAGATTTTTGACGTCACGTTACTAATACTTATTTCAAGGTATTCATGTCAGATTTTGTGCGAAATATTTTTAGTAACGATAAATATGACAATTATTAGTCGAGTTCAACAGCAATAGAGTAAGGAGGGGTAGGGTGGGGTGATAGGTAAAACAAGTGACGCGCGGTTCATCGGCAAAATAAACAGTGTCCCGCGTTGCGTAATAGAGTGCCATCATTTGTTTTGCGCCATCAAAAGAATGGAACGCACTCGAAATAGGTAGAAGTGTCCCTTATTTGGTGATTTAAAAAGCAATATATTGCCTAACTATGAATATGTGATGAAATTTTACGAGCGGATCCGACACAGATTAACATACGAGATGAAAACTAAAAAGGAGCCAACGATAGAGACCGTTGTAGGTGCAAAACTAATAGAAATATGAGCGAAATTTTCCATTCATACAGTAGAATCAGAACAAGTGAAGGTGATAAATAAATATATGATTTAAAATGAAAAACCTTATCGAGTCTCACCCAAATATACTTAGAAACCAACTGGAGAAGACTTTCGTTTTGGAAGTAAAGTTTCATTTGATATTGCTTGCAAGTGTCAGGATTTTTTAAAAGTATACTTGCCTTAAAAACAAAAAAAAATACCTGTAAGAGAACACAGCTTCATACCAGACCAACGAACCGCTAGGTAAATGATAATGGGTAGCATAAATGTTGGCACAATAAAACAAATTACAAAAACACCTAAAATAAAGGTATTATGAAAAGACCTGAGATTAAGCCATAAAATGAAACCGAAATATATAAAATATATATAATTTCACTTTAGAGGCTTCTGAGAGATAAAAGGGTAGAGGAGGCTCATTTTTAATGATATTTTAAAATGTGAGTTCTTATATTGGTTATTGTAGCTACAAACAGTACCAGGGGAAAAGAGAGTATTAAAGGAAGACCGGTGGAGCTAATGTGAGTTTTTTTTCTGCAAAGTTCATAATTTAAGTCAAATAAATTGAGAGTAGCATTATACTTGTGATGACAGATATAATTTCCCAGGCGATTGTTAGACGTGAAAGTTTTTCAACTTTTTCCCAAAAAAAATTAAATGAATTTGTAAGAAAGTGTTTTATCGAAAAACAATTAATACTAAAAATGTTATATGCATAAAAGGAGTACCCAAAAATATTATTGTCAAGTAACTTCGAAAATGTTTACTAAAATTAACCATAGAATTAATTATATTTTAAATATTTACTGCAACTAATAATATAATATAATTTTTTTCCGATTTTCATTTTAAATAATGGTGAGATCTATTGTTTTAAATACGTACTTGATATTTGTTTATAAATAGTTTGAAATTAAAAAAAAAACAAATAAAATATATGGAAACGGTATAAAACCTAATTATAAAAAAAAAATATAAAATCTCTTTTGAAAATATCAATATTTTAATTTCTTTTTTGGGTCGCTGTAGGAAAAGAACATTTAAATAAATACATAATTGCTAAAATGCCTGTAATATGTCGTTTCAGTAAAAGAAATGAATTGAATTTCCTGGATCATAATATTTTAATAAATCCACTCTTATTGCCACGCCACCGCACGAAGCTAACACGACCGCGAATCTTAAACCCTACTGTGGCGTAATTGCCGCGTCACCTTCCCGGAATTTAGGATTCGCTGTGGAAAGATCATGAAAGTTTTCTGCTAAGTTATAGTTATTGCGTATACGAAGTAATAACGAATTCAACCGTATATACGCTTAGTTACTTCTTGCGTACATTTAAGCGTGATACCATTACTCGTTAAGCTCTGTGTGGTCTGAATTTACATTTAATTGTGGACGTAGCTTAAGCGCAAGTTTTATCTTAGTACATGTAATCTTGTAAACAACTCGTTTCTATTAAAGCTACTTAGTTTTATACTGATTAGGATTTAGTTTTGCTTTCGGGCACATGTGTAGAATAGACAATTAACACAAGATTATCACGAAAGACCGTTTCGTGGTAAAGAAAGAATTTAAAAAATTTACTCAATTTTTTGTTTCACATTGTTGTGCGGATTATTTTGTTTGCAAATTCAGTTGTAATCTTTAAGATGTGAAGTATTTGAATAGTTTGAAAATAAAATGTTTGTACTCTTTGTAGATTTATTCGTAAAAGTAGAAATTATGGAGAATGTGATATAGATAAATATGACTATAGAAAAATATTTGATCTTTTTTAATAGGAATTAAATTAATGTTTTACAATTTGACTGGCATTAATTCCAAACTTAAGCGTTTAAAGCCCTTAACTTCATTTTTAAAATCTAACTTTTGACTTTCCTATCCTAATGTCTCTGTTTACTTTATTCACTTTTCGTTCTTACCTTGTCACAATATTATTATCTTGTCAATATATGATTTATAGCAAGGTATATAAACATTTCATATTATTTTTTTTCTGAAAATGATTCTTGTTTTATTAGTTTCATGCTCAATATTGATTACAGAGTTTTAGAACCAATACTATACTTAATTTAAGTGTTCGGTTAACCAGACGCAATTGCGCATATTATGAGTGAAATAAACGCAAATGATGCTGAAGAACATTGTTTGCGAAATTAATAAGGGCTATGTCTTTTTGTTCTTAGATAATATTCATTAATATATTTATTTGTTAAGTACGAGTAGAACTTGTGCTGGTGGGTATACAACTGGTATTCGGTCAGTGATTTAAATAAATAATATGCGTATTCATAACAAAACTAGCTATTTCAATTAGTATTTTTTCTTATATAGAAATAAAAAAAAGGGTAATTTTCCTGGCTCTCCCAGAAATATCCATATGAACACTTTAATTTTTAGCTATTGAAATGTTTGCGAGTAAATATGCTTTTTATGCCACATTTCTAGATTTTACGTAAATGGTCCCAACGCGTATGTTTAATTAGCAACTTCATTCTGTCGATTTTTCTTGAATCATGCGCGCACATCGTAAAATTTCACTCTCACCATTTTCTAGAACGCATCTAATGTAGTATAACTTCAAAAAAAAGTTCAAGAATTAAGAATCTTTAAATACCTTACTTGTTCTTTTATAATTGACTATTAAGATACATTTTATTAGTAATTCAAGGCATAATTTCAGGTTTTTACGTCAAAGGGTTTTTGGGAAAACGCGGACACCAGAATAATTTCAGAAAGGCTCTATTTCTCTTAATTCAAGTACGGAATACAAAAAAATAGTAAGATTGTTTAGATATTTGAAAATAGAAAAAAAGGCACTACGTAGTTCAAAATAATACGTCTTCAGTAGCCTTTTTGTACAAATATCAGTTGTACAAGTGGAAAGAGTGAAGTTCAGGGAGAATTCAAAGGAGCCGCCGTTTAAGGTGAGTTCTTTCATGCTGCTTACGATCGAAACTTTCATAGATATTGACCGACGCTGAATAGTTTTTCTCGTTTAGTTATTTCATGCACGTCTTCCATTGGCAGCGAGTCTTTTTAAGCAGCGGGCGACCGAATTTCGTTCGGGAAATACGTGTAATACATGTCGATGTGATTTTTTTATCATGAAATATATAGTTGATGATAAATTTGTTCGAAACAGAATTTTCAAAGTTAATATAAATGTAATTTTTCGTTTTATTGCTGGAAATTTCTTAAGTTTTTAATTGTTTTTTTGGCAACATCATTGTACTTCCGGGCGGTCCTCTCGTCGCATCCGAATTAGCTCTCGTTTCCGCGTCGTGGTGTGGATCTTTCTTTTTCACTTCCTTTCCCTAATATACCATCATTAATTTTCAGTTTTAATGCAAAATAAAATTTAAACAATAACTTATACATGTCTACTATAATTGGTCAACGTAACTGTAGAAGATAATACTTAGCGCGATTTGCATAAATTCAAAATTCTCTGAAAAATTAAAACATAAAAATTAAATCAGTCCTCTGTATCTATCAATAACAAAACTGAAGTGAAAATCTATATAATATGATGAAACTTCTATATAATATATTTAAAAAAATAGGTCTAAAGTTGTAAGAATCTAGTAATTAATAGAAAAGAAAAATTGTCAAAATTGGTTCAGCGAAAGACGAACTTTATAATTTTGTTCCGTAGATATACTCCAAAGTAAGCAGAATATTTATTTAGGACATTCCAAAGTCTTTGTGCATTATGTTGATCTCTAAAAATACCAGTGATGAATCTTATAATAAAATAATATTTATATTAATATCCATATTTCGAGAAAATTGTAAGCAAAAGTCAACGTAAATATACCTTAAAACGTTAAAATATTTCTATAATATATTTAGAAATTCCCTAATTTTGTTTATTTTAAATAATATAGCCATCCCTTATATTATATTAATTTTATTACATTATTTTATTACATTATCTTATATTACATTATTTTGCTCAAGTTGCAAAGATTGTATATTTAAAAAAAAAATCCTAGTATTGTATCCTATAACGTCAACCGAAAGAGCAACACCAAGCCCTTCTCCACAATGATATATCTAACAAGATAAATATATCACCGAAGTAGGTCACGTGTGGAAAGAAATCTCCTCAAGACGAATGCAAATTAATTCGCAAGGTTGCTCGTGTTTACTGTGGAAACTTTGAAGGCCTTCCACTCATCACTTTTTTTATTAGTAAAAGGGAAGCATTTTTCCGATTCCATTTAAGGCCTGATTGCCCAAACAAGCTTATAACTTTTTTCTGTATTACATATGTTCATACTCGTAAGTTATCTCGCTTAACGCCTTTGAAAATATACGAGTCTTAAATTGAAATTACGTTTTCTTTAGGCACTCTTTTCCGAGACTTCCTTCCTTCCTGTTCTATCGCTGTCACGATAACTCACTTATTACATTTATTTTACTTTGGTTAGACTGTTAAGTGATCGTCTCCGTAAATCCATATTTTGAATATTCCTGGTATGATAAGCAAAAATAAACAAGCATCTTGTTTTAAGGTCGAAATTGAACCGAGTGGAAAAATATTTTCGGGATATATAATATAAGACTTTGAGGTTATTATTATTATTTTCAATCTATTTATCGTCATAGTATCATCGTTTATATGACGTAAATGTATTGTGTAAAAAGGATATGATCATTGATTAATTTTTTTTTCGAAATGATCGAAATTCGAAACCATTTGGTCTCAAATACTACATTATTTTTCGAGACAGACTCAAATATTTTTTAGGGTTTCTCAACCATATCGTTCGTTAATTTCTAAAAATACTTGTACATTTCTTTTTTAGTTAATATCCCACACGTTATATGAAACAAAACAAATCGGTTAATTTATTTGCATCTCCCTATATATAAATATTATCGAGTTTCTATTGAGATACATACATGTTAATAAACTTTGTAACTATACCAAACTAATTATGTTTCTACATCAAATGGCTTATGAGAAAAACGGCTAAGAGACGGACAGATGGACGGACACATCTTATATGCTCTTATAAAAAATTACTTTTTCCTTTTAATCCATTGAATCCTTTAACTTACGTACGTACTTCGATTTAATATATAACTCTATATCTATATATCGGCATAATGTCATATATATGATGATTGGCTCAAAACTTACATTAATTTATTTATGCTTAAATATATATATATATATATATATATATATATATATATATATATATATATATACATATATATACATATATATATATATATATATATATATATATATATATATATACATATATATACATATATATATATATATATATATATATATATATATATATATATACACAGTTGATCCATACAGTGAACTTATTGCTACGACAACAATTTTTTACAGCTAACCAGAACACCGACCCGGCCCCGCTCGACAGGCGGCCGAGAATCAAATCCGGATTCCCGCAGTGCGCCATGCCGTCAAAAGCTGTTTGACTTGTGATCAACCCAACACACTACGGCGACGACACTTAATTCTGAAAAAAAATAGTTTTGGGATCTTTGTACCATTCGCCCCACACCATACGTGAAATAAAAAAAATCGATTACGTTCTTTGCCATCTCTTTTATATAAATATCGTTACGCATTTACCTTTCAAATATGTGCGGGTCAATACATTTTACCTCTACACCAAATCATTTATGTTTCTACGTCTAATGGTTTTTGAAAAAATCGGTTCCGCGAAATAGACCAACGGACGGGAATGGTCCTATAAGGGTTTCGTTCTGTCAGTTTCAAGTTCTGAACCCTAAAACTGACCAACGTATTTCAACTTAGCCCATAACTCTCTATAGATATGGAGACAACGCCGTTTGTATATTAGGTATAACTTAAGTCAATAAGTAATATAATTTGAGTGAAAACTTTATAGGCTTTATTGTAATTATTCTATATGTCCATTATTTTTATAAACTTAATTGTTTTTATTTGGAAGTACTCTATCTTCTTTAAGTTATCATTTTTCTGAAGGATGCTAGGGTTTATTTTAATTTGGGCATAGTGTGCAAGTAAATTATTTTCCTAATGTTGTTGTTTCATCCTAATTTAAATCTACATACACGAATATATGTATTAGCAATCACACAAAGCTTAATTATATATCTGAGATCATCAGCTATGCGAGATCTTAAGATCAATAGGCACTGCTACATCCATATATTACACGTTTCCGTGATTATTGTTGCTAATTGATTCCCCCTTTCGCCTTTATTAAAGCGATTCTGTGTCTATTATAATGGACCCTTTAGCCGAATGCGTTGACTGTCGCTATTAAAACAAGAGCAACGAGTGCGAACTTACATCTGGTCTCTTATTGCTTTACTAACAAGTTAGGTTCACTTACTGTAGCGCTATGCTCTGAAATTTGATTTTGCAGTTGTTTTGTTTTCAGTTGCAATGTAAGAAGAAAAAGTAGGAAACATACTGGTGGCCGGTCTCTAAAAGGTAATTTGAAAGTCAGATAGCGCATATTATGGGACTAGAAAGCCCATTCCTTTTTTTTGCCAAATATAACTTGTCGATGCTTTAGAAGTTTAATGTTCAGTATGCAAGATTTGTTCTAATTTTTAAATATTTATTATTAATCAAATATTATTTGTAATGAAAAACACTAACAATATTTTTAATACAACTTACGAGCATTTGTATTTTAAAAATTGTTAATTAGATCAACACAAGTAACTGACTGAAACAACTTAAAGTAAAAAAACAGTAACTAAGGAAATTTTCTTCTTTATATATATATATATATATATATATATATATATATATATATATATATATGTGTACATAAGCCTTTTTATTTGTATTTGATTTTATTTTACAGCCTTGCTTAAAAAAAGTTATCTTGAAGCAAAGTCGTCTTATGAAGCTTTAATTTCGACTTTTGTTATAATTTACGATAGGTTACTTCATATATTGAAAATATCAACAATTTAAAATTATTTATTTTTAAGCGTATGGACGTTTTATTTCAATCGGTTAAAAAAGTTTTCTTTTTCGCTTTAACGTATTTTAAAGCATTCTACTTTCTGATCAATTGCTCATTAACTTTAATTTTTCTGTATATTTGAGTATTTGTGGAAAACATGTTTCTGAACCATAGTAACTTCTAAGAATTTTTCAACTTTTAATATATCAATATCAAAAAGATTTAGTTATAACGTTATTTACCAAATAAATTATTTCCCATCGAAGGAATGAATCTTAACCGCTGTTATTTTTTTATCGTGTTAATCATAACCTTGATCTTTCACTGGGTATTGTTAATAATACATATCAGGAAATGTCGATGTGGGCAATCTTTGAGGCATACGATTTGATACATTTAACTATAACGTAGGTCGTTAGCCAATTATTAATAATTCTTCATTAGCAGTTATAAAAGCTACCTCGGTGAACTTTGGTCATGGATATTGACATTATACATTTACAACAATGTATTTAACTAGATGTTTCCCCAGAACGCAAACAAACTACACTGGTATAATCAGGCTTACTAACAATAAAATAATATTAAAACGGTAATAAAGTTATTAGCAGACGCGAAAACCGTGGTAGCTTTCTTGATTAACAATAATATATAATATATTTTGCGAAGTATTTTTATTGCATGTTCCACAATAATGGTGTACTTCTTGCTTGCACATAAATCCCAAGGTGAAACAAAAAGAAAACTGAAATATTATAGGTAGAATATCTGAAACTATACTGGAAGAATTTGAAAACTGGATATATACATTTATTTACTAGTTTATGGTAAATACGCCGTTATTTAATTCATAAAGTTATTAAAATATTTTAATTTATATGTTCTAAAAGATGGTTCACTGAAATTTAATTTTAAATAACATAACTATTTTTATATCCAATATAAGTCAACATAACGGAAATATCCCATCGCTTAACTGAATGTAAGAAAGATAAAGTATTTTTTTATATACTCAAAATTAAACCATTTAAATTCTTTAAAGATAAATTCATATTTAGTTTTAGTCGCTTCTATTCAGCAAAATGTGAGAAATCATCCTTAAAAAAATGAGGAAAAATATTCAAAGCATATATAAGAAACAAATTACAGTACAAGTATCATCGAAAGCTATTCACGATGTTTAAGAGTACATAATACGAGCAGCGCGCTGGTTGCGACCGAGTTACAGCAAGATGTATTCAAAATTGCAACTTACGTCAGTTTGCAGAACCAGCGTTAATTGGTAATTTGAAAGTTTTTCCTGTCGTTGATCAATAAGCAGTTATTAACTGTCTTTTGGTAAACTCGGTACGTATGGCGGCACATTCTCATTTTATTTTGTCAAATGGATTTGTTAGGCGATTCCGTATCAATTGCCCGTTGGTGTATTCCATTCTGAATAAGCATACTTTCCTCTGTCCACTTTTAAAATTCTTGAACACTTGGATTGACACACGTTAATCAATGATTTAAGTGCAATTAAAGTGTAGCCACGCGTGTATTTGAGCGCGCTCTAAAAAGGAATTTTTCATAATTTCGCATTACTTCTTAAATTAACATACTTTCGTCCACCTGTAACATTTTTATATCTATTTAAAGAAGTATTAAAACAAAACAAGAGAATGTTATTTAGTGAAAATAATCCCATATACATGAGCATATTTAACTGTGTTAAAATAATTAAAACCCGAATAAACCGCTTGACGACGTTTATGATATCACATACTGTGTAAGTTTAAGATCGCCAGTTATATCTGCATACGTACAGCATAATTACGCCGACTTGTTCTGTATTCGTAAAATTAAAATGAGGCATAATTTAAAATACGTATTAAAAACATGAAACTGCACAAAATAACATTTTATAAAAATTTACTCAAAATAATAATGAAACGCTTATTTTACTTCAATAAAATTTAATAACCAAAAGTAACTGAATGAAACCTGTTATTTTAATGAATTAGAAATACTTTTATATGTTTAACTTCTTATTTATTATTATAAAACCTTAATACGCAATTACACATCTTAACAGTAAACCGCCATTTTCTTTGCAAAGCTGGGGAGAGCAGTGTTGCCAATATAAAAGTACCTATAATTCCTAACAAAACCCATGGAAGATAGCAAAGAAATTAAAAACCAATCTAATAATTTAACATTTTATATTTTATTAGAAAAAAAGGGAATTATATGGCAAATATCGCTTCACAATTTGCTTCCGTAGATTCCACTATTGCCTGTATTGCTTCGATACGAGTGAATACAAGCCGCAACAGAAATATTTGTGTAATTTTATTAATTGGCATCTCTTAAGTAGAATTTGTTTGACACAATATTTTAAATTTTTTCTCGTGTTTTGTACTTGCATTTATTGTCGTAAATAATCGCGTTGACTTTCGTATTAGTGATAAATTTGGCGCTCGATTTATAAACCGTCTTGAATATATATACCAGTTAGGCGGAAGAATCAATTTCTGAGGCAACTGATCAAATAAAATCATTTCCATAATGATTTTACCAAATAATCGTAAATATTACACACATAATCTATACTTACTTATATACAGTATCCAAGCCAATATTAGACTACAAGATAGGGTCCTTGTCGAGAACGTTGTTGGCGCTATCGAAAATATGCCTAAATAATATAAAAGTAGCGTTGGTATATAATCAATTACCTAGGTAGAAATGCCATTCTGAAGATATTTGGGAAAAAGTAATTTCTAAATATCTATACAGGTTTACAGACTACTTTGACGAGATACCTTTGTACTGTTTATTTTTGAAACTGTTTTTATATCTATACTCTCATAACTGTTTGTCTGTTTATTTGTAACCGGTTTATCATAATCGGTACATATCTAATGTCGTTCGTTCGTTTATGTATTGCCAAGTGGATAATAATTATTTATTATGTAATAATTTCCTAAAAGAATTTCTAATTTTTTTTCATTTAGTTAACATTTTTTTAGAGCAAGTATTTTCTGGTGTGCGATGTTAATTACGAGTATATTCAATAAAATATCAATTTTAGATAAAAAAATTTAATAATGAGACTAAACAAAAAAGTTTCTTAAATAAATACAAAAATATACGAATGTAAACATTTAATATAGAAATATTAATTAAATATAGAAATATAAAGTTTGGTCGTGAACCAAAGGCACGGTTGCTGAAAACAGAGCCACAATAGACATTTAGATTTTTTATCATAACAGGTAGGATGACGTGTAAGCCCCGCATATACAGACCTTTTTCATTTATGGATGTTGCATATCTATGCAGCTATTATGAGTTCTAATAACATAGAGTGTAATGTAAAAATAAATTGGCATTTTGTTCATAATATATCACTTATTTTGTATGGCTATTGTATGATTATCATATATATTCTGTCAAAGTATAGTTAGTAATGATAAAAGAATCATGGTACTTCGTCATTTTAGGAGAACGCTACGCCTTTATTTATACATATGGTATGAGAGGTTATAAATTTTTCCGCAACTATTATAGCTTGGAGGGAAGTCCATATATAAATTCAATAAACTCTTATTTTATTCATACATTACTATCAATAAATAATTATATTATCAATAATAAATATATTTTCTTTTATATTTAAAAAATCACGATTTTTGTCTAAGCGTTTAATTTGAAAAAAAGGGTTATGATTGGTTTCTAAAACACAACACTGCAAATAAAAATATTTGTAGAAGAATTTATTGCATACGATGAATATGAGTTCTTAAATGATATAGAACCAGGAACACTTCTTGTCAGGAATCGTAATATAGATTATTTAAAAAGTATGCCTCTATTGTGTTACGAGGAATTTGCCTTGAAAACGTGAAATTAATACTGAATTCGAACCCATGTATATATACAATTGCTTGCGTAAGTCCGTCGGCGCACGCATGCTTCAGTCCAAACATGTGTGCGAAAGTCCGCGCGCGCGTGCGTTCGTGTTTCCGTACGTGAGTGCATTCTTTCTATGCCTGTGTATGTGTATGTGTATGTGTGTTTGTGAGTGCGTGTGCGCGTGTATATGCGCGTGTCTGAGCATGCAAGAGCGCGTGCGCGTGTTCATGCTCGTATTTTCGAACGTGAACGTTTGTATTTGTGCAAGTATGTGTACGTGCATGTGTATTTGCGTATGTGTGTGCGAGCGCTTGCGCGCGCTCCTGTGTGTCGTGTGTGTGTGTGTGTGTATGTACATATGTACTGCAAAAATATATCAAAGTGCTTTGAACACAACATTTTGGTAATCTTTATAATTTAAGCAGTGCACGTCGACTTATGTATGATGGGACTACCCTATTATCAACCTTCCACATTAATACTCAATTCTCACCGCTCTTTGTAAAGCTCTCTTTCTCTTAATAACACAGGAACTAGGGAACTAACGTATGACGTATACGAGGTTCAACAAAATCGAGAAACGAGGGTTCACTAAAATCTACTTCCGATATTAGTGTCGTATACTAAATAGATTATGTCTTTTTGTATTAACACAGATGACATATAGGAAGTTATTGCATATTAAATGAATGCAATAACTTAATACAGTTTGCTTATTGACGTTATAATTTTATAGATATTTTGATACTAAAATGATATTTAATATTCAAGACTATCCACTTACATACATATATATGTATGTATGTGTATGTATATATATATATATAAATATATATATATATATATATATATATATATATATATATATATATATATAAAATATAACCTAACCTGCATGTATGTCTATTCGCCTTAATTAAAAATTTATGTAACCGAATTTACAGCCACAAGGTATTATTTTCATAGATAAATTTGTTAAATTTCTGTCTTTTCCAATTTTATGACGAATATAACACGGTTATGCATATTTAGTGTATTCACGAGCTTTATCCTAATTATTGATACATGTTTTACTAAGATATCTTTCGTGGTTATTTGTATTTTGTGATATGTCAATAATTGCATTTTATGAAAATACGTATTTAAAGTAAAATTCATCCAAATCATCCTTTAAAAATGAACCAAGAAACCTTATAATTTAACATTTTCCATGTTAATTCAACTTACAAACACAGAACTTTTTAGATTCCTTACTGGAGTGTATTTCGATATCTTCATGTCACCTTGGCAGTAGTAATGCAGACGATGAAGCATTATGTTCAATATGGCACTTTGTTTTCATATTGTTTTGGCCCATAGAGTTACCTTACATTGGTAATAGTACTCTAGTGGTAATTTTAATGTTAATTTAGGCTCGTGTGATAAATATTCACTTTCCTACAAATGTTTTCTCAACTTTTCTTGCATAGAAATGTTCTTATACAGCTAGTAAAAATAACCCGTTGGAGGAAAAGTTTAACACGTAGCAACTTTTGTGTTCTAAACTCAAGCAATTACCAGCTACGTACCTAAACAAATTGTGAAAATATTATTTTCTCTTTCCAAATTGTTCAATTTTATTGGTCGGTTCGAATGACAACAGCTGACGGTGATCGGCAAAATTAGAGAAATACTAGTCAATAATTCTAATGTGCTGCCAGCTATGAAATAGTTTCTAGGCTATTTTCATTAGGAATGAAATGGTTAGAGATTTATTGAAAATTTAATCCGATGTTACAAGTAGAACTTTCTTGGTTGGATTATAAACATTTACTTGAACTGTATAATATATATTCTATTTTTTTTGTAGTATGATATTCCAAAATTCATTATTTACAAGTCGTAGTTACATATATATATATATATATATATATACTTTTTTTTTTTTTTTTTTCTTCATTTTTTTTTTATTGATTTTTGCACTACACGAATTCCGAGACTTAGGTTTGTCTATAATACTTACGAA
Source organism: Druceiella hillmani (assembly GCA_039881145.1). Classification (NCBI taxonomy): domain Eukaryota; kingdom Metazoa; phylum Arthropoda; class Insecta; order Lepidoptera; family Hepialidae; genus Druceiella; species Druceiella hillmani. The sequence goes on from JAYKKI010000014.1 coordinate 41,508,770, forward strand.
TTATTATTAGTTCATAACTTTATTAAGCATTATTGCCTAACATAAATTTCAACTAAGAAACGTCGAATAACATATTTTTAATTTAGGCACGTTTGGTAAGTATGGCGTGTCTCCTAGTGGAGAACGCAATACCTGGCCTCGTAACCATTACCTTTAGTGTTAGCGTTTGTTGAAGGTTCGGTCGCAGGAACGTGAGAAGAATGCCAATAGGGATTTTAAACTCCACACAATTCCACTAGTTATGTGCCTTTCGTATTAGATTCACATTATTCAAATTAAGTACACGAGGAAACTTTCTGGGGTTTTCAGTGTTAGTTATTCTACGCAGCTCACTAAAAGAGAAAAAATTCTTGAAAGAACGTTAACATCATATTGAACTTCTATGCATTTATCTGTTAATGCAATGACCACGCAAAATATCGTTCACGTTATTGCAATAATATCTGTTTTTATCTAGAATTGCTATGAATGTATATTAAACTATATAGATGAATAGTATTTTTACGTCATTAGCAATGTCATCGCATAAGAAAGGAGAACATTGTTGGAGCAAACACTTCTGTTCCATTTGTGCAATTTCAGTAGTGACAGAATTCCTTTAATTGCTTAAAAATTGAGTAAGTTTTGATGCATTTTATATTTCAATACATGTACAGAAAGGGAGATAAATAAAAAAGAAATTTTCATAAACTGAAACCTATAGTTTATAGTTTAGATACATAAGAATTAGGACATGTTTTATGAAACCAATTTTTCGATTTGCCTGCTTAGTTAGTTGGCAATATTTTCTGTTATTTGAATCGCTTGTAACAGTAGTTTAATGTGACAGTATGAAAATAAATTTTCTTTTTGTCGTTCGAAACAAATTTTAAATTGTAGATCTTGAATTTAAGTTTATTTTTACGGTACTGAAATTATACATAAATTGCAAAAGTATAATGGCAAATTAAAAAAATTGGTTCTTTTGTCAATTAGCGCTTGCCGCAAAGTTGCAATGAATGCAAGATGCGTCGCATTCTAGGAATTTTATGAAATTGGTTTCATTATAGTTATTGTTCTCAATCTAAACTCGTTTTCAATCATACTCGTTTTTCAGTTTTCCGAGCAGTCCAATAGTTTGCTGCTCTTAATGATGTGAGGAGTTTGCAAACATAATCTTGATGCCGATATTTCCTTTTACGGCAACAAAGTGTTATTTGAACTACAAAAATATTTAGTGCGTTAAAGAAGCTTCATTCCGTGTATTAGGAATAACCTTAATAAGCAATGAATTAACTCGCTCCTTATCTCGAATTGATTTGCGGAACTCGCTGTATCTTTTTTTTTTGATCTTAGCGGCCGGCATGATGGAAATTACAGCAGATTTTGCCAGCAGATTTTGAGACACACTTAGATATTTTACTTTAATATTTTGCAAATAATATTATTCGAAGTGATGAATGGCGAATACTATTTTAAAGGAGTAGTACGTTTCAATCAATATTTCGCAGTATTCGAGTTGTAAATACTTCTTGGGGGAAACATTCTGTATGGATTAATGTGTTATCTCCTATGTACTATTAAGATTTAATACATAATTTTGTGGCAGATGAGGCTTATAATGGAAAACCAGCAGAAAAAAGAAATGGTGGAATACTCATCTCTAAATCAATTTTAAATATAATTATTTGAATGAATTTAGATTTTACTAACCGTATTTATAATCATACTCCAGCATTTTAATTGTATTACTCCAGCATTTTAATATTATTCTTGTATTATGCCAAAAAAGTATAACTTCTAACACGCGTGCATAAGTATACACATAATTGATTGAATATATTTAGCGTTAATTTTGTAGAAATTCATTATTCACAATTAAATGAAACTACGTGATGTAGTATTATTTCTACTTTCTTTAAGTTCTTTACCACGACCTAGGTTTCGTTGTATTACGACTCAGGTGGGCTATTAACAAAGATCGTTGCTAATAGCCCACATGAAGATGTTGTTATACAACGAAACCTAGGTCGTGGTAAAGAACTAAAAGAAAATATAAATAATAATACATCACGTAGTTTCATCGTAGTCTTTTTTATTTTAAAGCTCCGTTTACAAAATATTAATCATCAAAATTACATGTATTGTTGCCTTTTCCTTCAATGTTTAAACTATGAATTTAAAAAAAAACTTAAAAGAATTGTAGGTGCTAGTATTTGATTTTAAGTTCAAGTCGAAATTGTTTAGGTTAACTTTTATTGACAATTTCAAAATAACCACGGAAATCGACTTTACGCATTTTTCCGATTTTTGTAGTTATATTTTAAATTATCGTGTTACTACGCAGATAGAACAAACCATAAATACCTGTACAAAAAGTATTTTCTTTTGCTGCCAATCGTTTTTAACTATAGTCGATTCAAATTCAAGATGGAATGTTCGTAAACAATCACTTTTGACAGTTCAGGTATTGCAAAGTTTTTTCTTACATTCACGTTAGTAATTTAATGTAGATTTATTTGTGTCCAAAAAATATTTTTTTTATTAATGTACACATTTACACTGTATGCATACGTAACTTATATTATATAGGTTATTTTTTGTATTTAAGAGAAATTCAGATAAGTAAGATGCGTTTTGGATAATTTATAAATATTACTGTTGCATAAAAAATATATAATAATACCAACAAAATTCCTCTCATACTTAATCTAGGCTTGAGACTAGCAGTCTTTAAGACTGGCGTATTTAAAAAGTTGTTGGTACCAAATCTCTACTAGTAAATCACCCTTGGCAAACCTTCATCAACTATCATGTCTATCTAATAAATACTATTCTATCATACTAACAAATAATACTTTTCTTTCTAAACATATTAGAAATAGTAGTTTAACGAAATGTTAGTTACAATACGGAAAATGAAATTATTACAAAATAAAACAAGTATTACTTAATTTTCAAGAAATGACTAAAACAACTTTTAAAAACATAAAATACACTGATGTGTAAAAATAACCTAAATACACTAATGTTCTAAAAAAAATACAATAAATACATCACAAAGAACTCATAATATATATTATAAATACACAAAGTACACTAATACATCACATTACTATATAGAAATACACAAAATACACTAATATTTCATAGAAAAATTACACTATAGTGTTACAATCAAATCATAATGAACTTAATACACAAAATACATATTTATATTAAAAAAAAACCATAAATACTTTATTATTTCACAGAAAACAATTAAACACAGTGCACATGAACATGAATCACATCACAATGACTTTAAAATGTGAAATCACTAAAATATTTAATATAAATACACTACATACATCATAATAATTACAGATTATCACACTTATATCACAGAAGTATCAGATTCTGAAGTCACAGAGCTCGATGTGGACTCTCCAATATTAATTTTAAATCTATCTATCTATTACACTATCTATTACAACATCAAGCTTGGCCATCCGCTTCTCTTCTTTGAGCACATGATCGATACATTTCTGCCATGCTGCTGGGCTTGGTAATGAAATTGCTTCACGTAGAATTATTTTATATCCATCAGTTTAAAAGTTGTGTTTTCTCTCGCAACATATCCTTTCATTTGTGCCCAGACGATCTTAATTGGATTAGTTTATCGTAGTTAGTTCATTTTTAAAATAAAAAGTATGGACTTTGCGTCTAATCGCGCTGAGCTGATCATCGAATTTTTCAAATTTTGTCAATCTTGGCGGGTGAGGCAAAGACGAGCGGATGCGTCCCTCTTTTATATATTCCCAAACTGTTTGTACACTGTGCTTAGACCAACACCGGTAATTTCAGCCGTTTGCTTCGCTACGTATTTTTTGTAATGTGTTTTTCCTTTGGCGTAATCTTTTCTACGTATTTATATACGTTTAATAAAGTGGTTTTTTCCTTCCAGCTTAAAGCATTCTTCTTTTAGCGTTTCTTTATGGGCGATGAAAATGTTAGAATCCCGCCGCTACTACCTGGTACATCCTCCATTTTATTTACACAATAAAAATACACTTTAACAACAACACATATTATTATATAACACACCGAACTTAACGCTATGAAACAAACAATAATATAATAAACTTAGTGTTATACAAAGTAATGAAAACAATTTACAAAACGCCAAAAAATCACCGAGCAATAATTGCAAACGTCAAAGTCGTTCAAAATACCAATAGGAAAACACGTTCGCTAGTGCGAACTGAACACCCACGCTTCGCCATCATGTTGTTCTCTATGCTAGTGGTGCGCGCTAAAAGTTGGCATACATGGGAATACACAGTGAACAAAAAAATATAATTGATCTCCTGAATCTATAAGCAATTTGACATAAGAATTGTGATAATATAAATAATGAGTATTGCAAATAATTATACTAGTTGTGCGCTCGGATTAATTCAAATTTATTTAGTTCTATGTACATTTCTATATGGCTACTTCAATACCATTATGAAGTTTCGTGTTTGTGGAACAGATAAGACTGACGGATGATTATACGGATCCGCATTAGTTGTACTCAAAACAAAAATTAATAATTTAGTTTTACTAAACATACATATAATAAAAGTTAATGACATAATGTGCAGTAAACATTGTCATAATGCTTTGGCTTGTAGTGTAATCTTATATATTACATGTTTTTTTGGCGGTACCGTTCCGACGTAGTTTTTGTCGATAATAAAAAAAATGTAACATAACATATATCTGTCTCGCTCGAACAATGCATACAGATTGTATTGTGTCACTAGTGCAAATGTATTCAAATTGCACTTAATAAATTACAGCCATCCGCTAACAATTGGGAGAAAAAATAAAATCTATAATTTTTTTTCACAAATTTTATTTGATATGAAGCAGGTATCTTTATCTGATAAACTGCGTATTTTATGAAATTCCAACGAAAGTACGGTTTTAAAATAGTAGGGTAATTCAAATGAAATGGCCAATTGAAAAATTTCACTGTTATTACTCTAGATGTCGTAGCTAAATCTAGTGACCGGCTGCTACCAGAACGTGTACTTTGCCGTATACGTTGTGGTATTGAAAACAATTAAAAAGCATTTTTATCTTCAAAATTTGAATTTACTTCAGATTTTTTAAGTATATTGATATTTGATGTTGTAGTGTTAATATTTATAAAATTTATTATGTTTTTACTATTTTTTCGTTGAATACAATAACCCATCGATAACATAACCTCAAATCGAATAACAAATTCATAAATGGCGCTAAAATTAGATTCCAGATTATACTTTCCAGATTATGCTTACATGATAATAATAAAAATGACAAAGTTATTGAAGAGATTTCAATGATACTTGAGGATCCTACTCCTGAACGGATCTAAGAAGAACTTCCACCAACAGTGCCTTTAACATAAAGATCTAATGAGGATGCTCACAAAAGCATACGCCTTCAAAGTACCTTACTGATATGTATCCAGTTGTAGAACTACTTAATAGCGTTCGGAAACATGTGCAAGCAAGTAGCAAAGGTACTCGCATCCCAAGATTACATTAGGAAAAAAAAGAGAAAGTAAAAGTAAAAAGATTATGAAGAAAAATCTTAATATTGAAAAGCAAAAAATGAAATTACATTCAAGTTCTGAGGAAGAAACGATAGAATTAGCCGGTGAAAATTGCGGTCCCGAAAATAATATATATGATGCGTGGAATACGGTGAAAATTACTACGAACTTGAAAAAATAAAAGATTAGCTGCTATGAATTGTTTGTAAATTATGGCGGCATGTAAATTGCACTCCATTCAACAATTATTGTAATTCTTGTGGCAAGAAAATGAAGAAACAAGAAACGGAAAAGAAAAACTTGCACGAGAAAAAAGCAAAAAGTAACGGAAAAGGCAAAGGGAGAGGAAAAATGAGTCGGAAATTAAATGGCCATCTTATACTTAAATGAGCGGCCAATTTCTAACGGATTTTAACATTAAAGCTTTTAAAAAAATATTATCCTAAATTGCATATATAATTTATAGACTACATTGAAAAATATTTTAGTACCAACATTTATTTGAAAAGAAAATAACATGTCACAATGTTTGTTTAATTATCTATACGCCAAATATATCATAACTATATCTGCATATAAGGTAATCAAATCTAGAAATATAGCGGCGTAAGCTGACACATTGTAGCTATCTCACTCTAACGCCTAATAAAATTAATGAATAGCATATATGGTCTAGATATTTTTAACGTCGATATTTTGATTATTTTCACAAAATGTTTGAAACGCCTGACTATTTCGCAAAAAAAATGGAGGGTTGCCAATTTTTCCGTGTAAAATTTTAGAATTCGTTTCAATAAAATAATGGTATAATACTCGTATTTATAACATTTTTCGTAGTGAAACTTTCTGAAGTGAATATTTTGATTATGTATATACTTTAATAATATTCCGGGAATAATGCACTGAATTTTATAAATAGTTGTCAGCTGATCGAATATTATATTTGTGCCAACCATATTTTAACTGTCAAATTCGATTGTTTACAAACACTCCATCTTCAAATTGAATGGACTATAGGTTAGTATAGATCCAATTATACTAAGAACTCATTGAGAGTGATAGTAAATAAATTAAAGTAACGCTAATTGAATATATTTGGCGTTAATTTTGTAGAAATGCATTATTCACAATTAAATGAAACTACGTGATGTAGTATTATTTCTACTATCTTTAATTTCTTTACCACGACCTAGGTTTCGTTGTATTACAACATCTTCAGGTGGGATATTAGCAAAGATGTCTTTGCTAATATCCCACCTGAAGATGTTGTAATACAAGGAAACCTTAGGTCGCGGTAAAGAAATTAAAGATAGTAGAAATAATACTACATCACGTAGGTTCATTTAATTGTGAGTAACGCTTATATTATAATATCTTAAATTATTTGACGTTTGCTATTCATTGTATTCATTAGATATTGCACGTTATGGTTATATACAAACCATTCAAAAAAATTACGATTGAAAATAAATTAATATATTTTATGTGCATTTACTGCTTTTTTTTTCAGGAATAATTATATTTTTAAAGTTTTCACTTATAAACTAATTTTCCAAAAAAAAATTAAAACTATTGCGTACGAATAGAGCTCTCATTAAGAGAGTACCATACATACTTACTCATATATAAGCATTTAAGAGTACGTTCTATTCCTATGAAATTATTTATGCATGTTAATATTATTTCCACCACGAATCGTATTGCCTAGTACAGTACCTTGAAAATATCATAAATTTGTGATTTTTAACGTCACATTTTATATAAAAATAAGTTTCTTCCTTTTTTTTTATTTACCTAACCACAAAACAAAGCTGTTTCATATTTTAATAACGTACTTTAAATTAGTTTAAGCGAATACATTATACAAAGCTGCAACTCGTGAGGAGATTACTGATATACATATTTTTTGCGATAGCTATTCGGTATGTCATTGCGAAGAGAAGAAATACAGTAGATAAGTATTTATAGCCAATTACTATGTGATGTTTAGAAAATAAAAATTCACTCTTGACTCCCGGATCTTTCAAAAAACCTACAGAAGAGAAGAAATTAGCTTCTGACATTTTTCGAAACGAACGGAAATCTGTGCGATTTAATAGTTAATTTTGTTAGATAATGGAATCAACATGTTTTTGGGATATCAGGAATCCTTGTGTTAGGAAAATATCTTTTGTGCAAATTAAGTAGTAAGTACGAGTACATCTACATATGAAATTTATCCGAATTAAGTAGTAGTTACAAAGAATTACAGTTTACTGTTTCACTGTTTATACCTAGGTATATAAAAATCTGTACTTTTTTGTTCATTTGCATGCAAACAACAAAAGAGATGTATTATTTTCATTTATACGTAGTAAAAATTTGAAGTGTATTACGCTTCTGACAAGGAATATTCTTATATTTAAGATCCGAATATAGTGATCACCAATGGACTGGTGATACCATGATGTGCTAACCGGATGACGCACAAAACGGACTGACTACAATTTTAATTTGTTTTTTATTATAATAATGCTACAAAAATGTATAAAAAATAATTTTTCAGTGAAAACAAAACAATCTTTTAAATCGAATAAATTTTAGGTTTAATTAATTCAGCATAGTTTTACGTATTAGAGAATTAAAAAAAGCATCAACTTTCCTTTCATACTTTCTAGACTTAAGACTGGCAGTCTTAGCTCTGAAGAGACTAGCATCTTAAATTAAAATCACTCGATACTCTGACAACTATTACTACTATTGTTTATCTATAATAAGTCAGCCAATTTAACAATCTGCACAAAAGTAACGATATATATATATATATATATATATATATATATATATATACATATATATATATATACACACACACACACACACATATATATATATATATATATATATATATATATATATATTAAATAACAAAATAGTAGTCGGTGAACACTCGACCTGCATTCGAGAAGATCCGTTCGCAAGCGACACATTTTCAACTATTTTATATTGGTGTGGATATTTACCTCTATTTAACTGCCACCAGTCAAGAGAATTATGGTCACGGTGAATAGGTTCCTCTTTGAGATAATTATAGAGTTCAGTTATCCTGGCTGTTGGTGGTTCTCGATTATCCATGGCGTAACACCTGAGATAAGACTTAGGAGAAAAATTACATTTTGTCTTTTCACCAGATAAACTCGTAAAACGATTTCATACCTTCCTTCTTTTGAAAGATGACACGATAGTATTATTTGTAACAAAAAATAATTAAACCCGCTAAAGTAAGTAAAAAAATCTAATCTGTACTTTTTTAATTTTAATTATTACCTTTCAGGAAATTTAACAATTTACGGACCATTTCAACGTTTTAGAATAATGTAAAATAATTCAAATAGTGGAAATATTAAAATTGACGGCGAATGTTATTAGGATTCCAAAAATATATAATAACTGACAAATATGTATCGTTTTCGAAAAATCTTCGAATAAAACAAAAACAACTGACTGATTGATCGAGATTTGCTACTTATTAATTAATACGTTTTAACAGATCGATTCTTTTGAATTGAACGAGATCGAAATGAAAGAGACCTAATAAGGTCAATCAATGTAGTACATTACATGCCTTTTTTGTTCTCACGCGGGAATAGGTATGTAAAGATAACGTCGCATGTCAGCAATGTATTGCAGTTTACGCTCTGTTGCAGTGTTTCACACTTCATGAATGTCTTTTCTTTTGTAATATAATACAACAAATAACTTTGAACTGCAAGTACAATATTTGTGTGCATATAAATATGTACATACTTAAACATCTAGAGCAAATAGTCTCCAATTTTTGTTTTTGTTCGATAGTAAGAACGTAGTTCTTACGGCATAAACGAGGCGGTGTAAACGAGGCATAAAACTTTTTATAGTCATAACCGAAATTAAAATGCACAAATACGTTCAATACTTCTGCAGATTTCAGAGCTTCGGATATTCTTGGAGTTAAACAAATTCCTCTAGGTAATCATTATTATCGTCGCTATATTGATTCTTGACGATAACATCTTATACAATAAAATTGACATTGGACGGGTCTTCCGTATTGCGATAGTATCATCAATAAGTAATTTGTGCAAGTATTTTGCTAAATTGCGCGCGTAAAATACCACCGTCGTCACCGCGTTGTATTGTGTTGATCACAAGGCATACGGCCTTTAACTGCGAGGTGCACTTTGGGGTTCCGGGTTCGATTTCTGGTCGCTCGTCGAGCGGGGCTGGGCTGGTGTTCTGGTTGGCTGTAAGAGATTTCTCTTGTAGCACTAGGTCCCCATATGTATCGATGAGATACATTAAAGTACAGAAACAAACAAATTAGGCCAACTTTTAATTGCCACCGGCTCACATCACCTTGTTGAAAAATAAGACTCTCCAGCAATCTTACTAGCGTCAATTTTGTATCTTACCTTGAAATGGTTAATCCACGGACAATTAAATTTAAGAATTTTCGAATACCTAGCAAGAAGTTGGCTTTTTCTTCAAGCACAGGCTCATTTACAGTTATCCCCCGATTACAACAAAAACCATTGTAATTGTACTTCCCGATTTTTTCTTTGGTCAAGGCCCTCGCGTAAATGTCGATGTTCTATTGTATGTTTATTTTTCATGATTGTGGATATTGTTGAATGGCTTGCACCAAATTCCTTCGTAAGGTTATATTATATTATAATATTATATATATAATGTAATATTATATATATTATATATATATATATATATATATATATATATATATGTATATATATATATATATATATGTGTGTACATATTCATATATAATCTGTCATTTTTAAAAATTCGGAATTTAAAATATGAAAATCACTAATATTTATATAAAACATATATCAATTTTGGAAAAAATATCTAAGTACATCTCATAAAACGCGAAGTCCATTTGTTAGTCGGATTAGTCGGATCATAATAATTTTCAAAACTATTGAATTAATTGTTATGTGTAATGTCAATATGTAAACTATTTTTCACACTCAGTTGAGTTTTTCACAGTAATGTCAATATGTAAACTATTTTTCACACTCAGTTGAGTTTTTCACAATCAGTTGAAAAAACATTGAGCGATTAAGCAAATGGTGCGAAAATAAAAAGAAAACAGTTTCTTGAAAAGACTACTTTGATGAAGTATTAATCTAGGTTATTTAAAAAAAATTAAGAAAAGCGAATAAATAGTACGCTAAAAAGTAAAATTGAACATTGAATTTTTTATTAGTTGGGACCATATACCAAAGACTGCTGCAAGAATAGACAGACAATAAGAAAAAATATGGAAACATTATTTACTGCTAATTAAGCGATAAAATCTAGGTCAAAAATGCAGTTACAGTATCTTTATAATATATGGAAAATTTTAAATTTAGTTTCCTGTTATGAATACAAGAAAAATGTGTTTATGCCCGCATCATTCAAACATGCTGAAAACTTGTATTGCTCTTTGCAAAAACAAGATAATTCTTACGTCTGATATGAAAAAGATTATTTAAAACAAGTGAGGGGTTTTAATTTATTGCATTGCATGTCGAAAATCTGTTTCAAACATAACCTAAAAAAATTAAGTAAAATACTACAAAGAACGAGTTTTAATAAAATATCCCCAGAGGGAAGGAAAACTGAAAATGTTGAAAAGTCAAATGCATAGATAATTATCAAACGAGAGATAGCATTTTACGCAGATTTCAGCAAAACTGTTAGCTGCAAGTCATATGAAGAAATAAAGTCGCATCACTTTAGTGGTTCACGCAGTCTGGTATCTTTATTTACTGACGTTTGTTGCGAAACTAAGGCATCATATTTTATTTATAGGAGTTATTTCTCTTTCTTCTTTCCGTGAAGGAGATAAAAACTTTCTAATGTTTGCAAAGCGCGTAACTTCAAGTTTTTGTTCAAATTTGTTGCGCTCATGCAAAGTTAGAAATAATTTCCGTCTTGCGTCCAAATATTGTCTCCCGTTAAACTCATAATTATTCTTAAATTTGGATAATGTTGCTTAACATAAAATGCTTTTTATATGTTCACATATATTATATTAACTTATTGTGAATTTAATGTACATGCATGTTGTTGAAAATTCCTGTTCTGAACTATTTTCAACAAATTTTTACTTAAGAAGTAGCGAATGGCTGATATTTTGAAAAACTAATGTTGATTCTGTCAAGGAAGAAGGGGGAATGTAACTTGGTGATTTTGTGCCGCTAAATAATTTTACCCTCTTATGAATAATAAGAAGAAATAAAATGAATAAATCACATGAACATGACGTTTCTCCGTCTTCCTCAAAAAGGCTGATCCAATTATGTTTTATTATTTTTTTAACTTATGTTAAAGAACGTTGACGGAAAAGACAAAATTTTAAACGAAATAAATGGCGGCGCGTAAACCTGTGAATAACTTCGTAACATAAATTAAAGTTGCTGCGTAATTCAAAACCAACTACAACTTACGTAAAGTTTGCGAAGCAAAATATAATCTATTGCCTTCGTTTATAATTTTATTTTACTTTCGAGATATTTCCCCAATGCGGTTGCAGTTAAATTTTCCCAAACTTTTGCCATAACAAAAGTAGTTTAAGCCACTTGCTGCTAAATAATTTTTGGTTATCGGGAAAGTAAAACTTTCCGAAACAGAGAAAAAGAAGTTTACTTTGAAAATTTTACTGTTCGAACAAATTTCCTCTTTTCTTTTACCACACTCAATGGTATAAGGTTTTAAAACCAACATCTTGATCATGCGCGGAAACAATTTTATATAGATTATTTAGAGAGGCATTTACTTCAGAAACTTAACAGTTTGAAATGTTTTAAAAATAGAAAAAGAAGTACAAAAAAAGAATACATTAAATATAAAATTTCCAATGTTTGTTTCCTATTAGCTGATAGTTTTATTTTTTACTTTTCTGGTTGTCAATATAATGTCTTTTATTACTGGCATCATTATTAAACATATAGGGAAGCGCCATTATTTTTTCTGATATTGGTCAATGAAACTGTGAAACAGTTTCATTGACCAATATCAGAAAAAATAATGGCGCTTCCCTATATGTTTAATAATCATGCGCAATATAATTCTAATTCCAATTAACTTTTAGTGCTGGAATTAAAATGGAGGGGAACTAGTAAGAGGGTTGTAAAATATATTTTTCACAGTGTTACTGTTGACGATACGTTATTTAAATCAATCCAATTATGAAGTTAACAAAGGCAATGCTCAAATATTTCGTGATAGCATCGAGCAAAAACTGTATCTTTTTTAGCCACATTATAAAAAAAATTAAAAAAAGAATTGGTGGTAAGCTATATCAATTTAAAACGATAAATTTGCCAGTTTACGCATAAATCGTAAATATATAATTGACGATTAATTATTTTGAAAGCTCTGTGCCTCCAAATTAAATTTGTAAACGCAAATAAAGATTTATTGAATAAATCATCTCATAATACTATAATATAAATCCGATGTATTCAATTTCCAGCAATAATAAGCATATATCTAGAAATTGAATTACTAGTACTTCTGTACCTACGTTTACATTACACAAGTCTAATTTCAAGATAAGCCAAATTTAGGTCCCAACTATTATAATATTTACACAATTTCATCAAACCGAGAAAGCTAAATACTTAGCAAGATTTGTACGAAATGACGTACTTAGAAAATAACTATAGTTACTGCGAACATAACAAAATACTTGGTTGATACAATAATGGTCTCCGAAGATATTGGCAATTGAGAGCACTGGTATCAGTTTATATAAGTTTTTGTTAGCTTCAAGCAAAATATCTTTGGAGTATAATTCTGACTAAATATAAATTCTGACTCACTGAAAATAAAGAAATAAAAGATGAAAATAAAGAAAACTTGTTTATGACTTATTCTGTCTAAAGAATATGATATATGAGAAAATACTTTTTTCCAACAAGAAAAAGTATGCGAATTATGATAGCGTACAAGTTCTTTGAGTAAATTGATATTTATTTTAACAAAAACTGGTCGATATGTGATATCACACAAATTTCCCTAATTTCAACTAAAAAAGAGTACAAGAATTACTTGCAAGCTGATTATATTCTCTCGTTACATCATGATATCGATGTTTTTATTTTTATAATTGTGAATTTTCAATATTTCTTTTTTTACTGAAGTAGCATTAAATTATTTTCCATCCATCATTGTTATTTGTATTTCCAAATTATTAGAGTCACTTCCAAGCATGACATTTTCTTAACATTATATCCGTATAATTATTGTAATCGCTATATTTCTTAGCATTTGTACATTCAATAAAATATTCCCAAAAGAAAGGTACTTAGAGGAATATTAATAACTATTTTGAGATGTATTACTAGTAACCGGTTACCAAAAAAAAGTAGTAACGTTTTCCTATTGCAGTTTTTCACAATTGACTGCTTTGTGATAAGTGAAAAAGGATACAAACGGATTTTTAAATATGCAGTACCATTGTTAAATTTATACTAATGAGAAGTGAACGATACAGTTTATGTTTATACGTATTATAAAACTCACGCTCTGTGTAATAAACATTCAATATAAGTAAAGAAAACCTATAGGTATCCTTTCATTTAAACTTTGCCGCGTTATCTATGATAAGTTCCATAGAGGTCGCTGTTAGCTTTCGTATAAAACGTCAAAAGATTTTGAGAGGTTAGATTTGTTTTTGATTCAGTATTTTATTGTAAAAAGCTTACCTGTCGAATTCAAATGACAAACCCTAAATAAGGGCTTTAAATGTTGTTTTTTTTATCCACAGAAACGCAATTACGTTTTTATTTCAACAAGTTCGAAACAGAATCCAATGAAAACATTATAAAACAACATTTTCTGCATATATTTCGAGAGAATAATGGATAAGTTAAGATTTGATTTTGCTGTGAAGACAGCATCCGAGGGAAAAACCAACATTTTATGCATAACCTTAATTGCCACAACTAGTGGTCAGATATATGGAATACCACCGGAATATCAACCAGTGAATCAACACAAAGCAATTATGAATACTACAAACTATGCCAAAATGAAAAAAAACATTGCAAAGAAGACACCAAGCAAGGAAAATTTGAATAACTTTGACAGATAAGATATCGGAAGCATATGTGGATGAGGCTCAAAACTTGCAGTTTAATGATGTTTATCTAGAAGAAATAATAGAAACTGAATGTGATCCAGAGTCTAAATCTAGTGGCTCAAACAACTCTTTGGAAAAACTGTTAGAAAAATTACTCGAAGAAAAAGAACAAAAATCAGAAACTCAAAATCTAGGCAAGATAGCGAAGAATTTTATGATAGAAAAGTTCACAAGTAAAACCACTAATGCCCACCAGTGGATTAATAATTTTAATAAAGAATGTGAACGTTTTAAAGTCAACGAAGACAAAAAGAAAATTGAGATTTTGAAAAATTTTATGGAGTCGTCAAATCTACATTGATACGACTGTATGCTAATAAAATACACAGTAGAATTAGAGTGGAACAAATGGAGTTAATTGAATTGAATTGGAAATTAGAGTGGGAGAAATGCTTTTGTGAGACATTTGCAAATAAAGGTTGTTCATCCATGAGATATGCTCTAGGTTTTAAATACCAAGCAGGTCCGTTACTCGAGTACGCTCTAAAGAAAGAGAAATTACTACTGGAAGTTAGGAAGAATATTGATACTGGGACTTTTATTGATCTCATAGCATTCGGCTTGCCTAATTTTGTTGCCGATAAAATCGACAGAGAAACTTTGCAACAAACAGAAGATTTGTATAATGAAATAGGAAAACTAGAACACCTCGTTGAGAAAACCAAGTATGAAAAAAAAGGATTTACAAATTCTGACCTTAAACAAAAAAAAATTGAAGAAAGAAAACCATGCCAAATTTGTGCCAATGAAAAAAAAGGGAAACGCTATCACCCAGAGGAGAATTGCTGGTTAAAAGACAGAACTCAGAAATCAATAGTGAGAACAGTAAATAACTCCGAAATAGAAACAGAACTGAATAACAAAGATCCAAAAAACTAGAGGTGCCACCATTAATAAAAATAAATTTACTATTGAATGACACTGTGAAAGTAACTGGAATTTATGATTCAGGTTCAAATGTGTCATTAATTAATGCTAAATTATTAAATATACGGAATGAAGAAAAAAGTACAGATAATACACAAATAGTAAATTTAAAGACTATTAATGGTGAGAAAAAAACTAAAGGTATGGTTACATTAAAAATTAAAATATATAATGTAGAACAAAACATGGATATTTTTGTCATAGACAAAGAAAATTTTAAATATGATTTCCTAATTGGTTTAGATTGTATAAGAAAATTCAAGCTTATTCAAAATGAAGACTTAAAAATAACACAAAAAGGTCAGAAAGAAGAGCTTAATATAAAAAACGATACAAATGTCAACATTCCTGATTTTCTAGGAGACAAAACTGAACCAAGATTAGGAAGCCCTAGAATGGAGAAGGTGAAAAACGAAATAAGCTTCAATGAACATGTTAAAACTGATAAATTTGAAAAGATCGTTAATCATCTAGCTAAACAACAACAATTAGAGATTGACGAGCTCATAGACAAATTTAAGACTGTCTTTGCTAAGGATAAATATGATGTCGGCACTGTACGAGATTATGAAGCTCATATTAATCTGATGGTGGATAAATACTGCTGCAAACGTCCATACAGATGTATAGCTGAAGATAGAAGAGAGATAGAAAAACAAATATCAAAATTATTAGAGAAAAATTTGATTGAGGAATCATATAGCCCGTTTGCTGCCCCAGTAACTCTGGCTTATAAAAAGGAAGATGAACGAAAAACAAGACTTTGTATAGATTTCAGGGAATTGAACAAGATAATCGTCCCACAATCACAACCATTTCCATTGATTGAAGATCTAATGACAAAAACAGTAAACTGTAAGTATTTCTGAACATTTGATATTAATTCAGCGTTTTGGTCAATTTCATTGAAAGTACAGGATAGGTACAAAACGGCCTTTGTTACTCAGGAAGGTCATTTTCAATGAACATGCTTACCATTTGGACTAAAAACTGCTCCAGCCATTTTTCAAAAGATAATGACTAACATCATAAGAAAGAATAAGCTCTCTGATATTGCAGTAAGTTTCATAGATGATATACTCATTTATTCAAAAACCTTTGAAGAACATATATCACATATATCACGGTTACTGGAGGCAATACAAACGGAAGGGTTTAGACTAAAACTTACCAAGTGCATATTTGCAAGTAGTTATGCCAAGTATTTAGGCCACATAATAGAAAACAATCCAGTGAGGCCTCTAAAAGATTACTTGGTAGCAGTAAAAGACTTTCCAATACCAGAAACAAGGAAAAATGTACGAGAATTCCTAGGAAAAGTAAATTTTCATCACAAGTTTGTGCCACACAGTGCTATCATCTTGGACTCGTTACACAATTTGTTAAAGAAAGATGTGAAATTCGTGTGGACTGAAGAATGTCAAAAATCATTTGATAAAATGAAAACACTACTATGCTCTGTACCAATTCTGAAAATTTATGATCCAGAATTACCAATAAACATTTATACAGACGCAAGTGCAAAAGGAACAGGCGCAGTGTTAAAACAAACCTGATCAAAATGGAGACAATAAACCAATTGCTTATTCTTAAAAAAAATTAACAGATACACAAAAAAAGAAGAAGGCAATATACCTAGAATGTTTAGCAATAAAAGAAGCTATAAAATACTGGCAGCATTTGCTTATGGGAAAGGAGTTTACGGTGTATTCTGATCATAAACCACTAGAAAACTTGAATATTAAAGCAAGAACTGATGAAGAGCTTGGAGACCTAACATATTATTTATCCCAATACAGAAAGAGCAGAAATTCAGTCCTAGATCCAAGTGAAAATAATGATAATGATGCTTTGAAAGTGGTAAATTTAATAACTATAGAAGAAATAAAAATAGATCAAAATTCAAATCAAGAAATACAAAAAGATAAAAATGGACTTATACTAAGAGATGAAATATACTACAAGAAAAATAAAGGAAGAAACAAAATTATACTATCAGAAGGATTAAGCAAAACATTGATAAAAAAAGTACACATTACTTATTGCCACCTAGGAACAACACAAATGATAAATAAATTAACACCATACTATTCAGCGAAAAATATCATAGCAAAAATTAAACAGACTTGCGAAGAATGTGAAATATGCATTATAAATAAAACAAAGAGAAAGCCGAAATATGGATTATTGTCACATTTAGGACCAGCAAGACACCCATTTGAAATTGTATCAATTGATACAATTGGTGGTTTTGGAGGATTTCGGTCAACAAAAAAGTACCTGCATCTTTTAGTTGATCATTTCACTAGGTATGCTTATATCTTGACGTCAAAAAACCAAAGCTCTAACGATTTTATTAAACTTATTCAACAAGTGACACGAAGTCATAAAATTGATATGGTATTAACGGACCAATATCCTGGTATAAACTCTAAAGAATTTAAGGGATTTCTGAAAGATAACAGTATAAGAATAATTTTTACTGCGATGGACATTCCTTTTTCAAATGGGCTTAACGAAATATTGAACCAAACTTTAGTTAATAAAATAAGATGCCAAATAAACGAAAGCGAAAAAAAGATTGCATGGACAACAATAGCACAGAATTGTGTAAAGAAATATAATGAAACAGAACACACTGTTACCAAATTTGCACCAAAGTACCTATTGGAAGGAGAAAATGTAAATATTCTTCCATCAGAACTAAAAACAAGATGTTCAAATGAAGATCTGATGAGTATAATAAGAAGAGATATGACCTATCAAGGAGGGAATATGACTTTAAAAAAGGAGATAAAGTCTATGTGGAAAACGGTAATCGACTAAATAGGAAGAAAACAGATGAATTGAGAATTGGACCCTACGAGATCTTGAAAAAAATTTCTAATACAATTTATGAAGTAGATGCCGATAACAAGAAGGAAGAATCAAATTTGTTTCATGTTACAAACCTTACTCCATTATCGATTGAGAAAGGAACAATTACGTGCAATCACACTTGTAATTGTTCTTCTCTCGGAGGGGAGATGTAAAGAAAACCTATAGGTATCCTTTCATTTAAACTTTGCTGCGTTATCTATGATAAGTTCCATAGAGGTCGCTATTAGCTTTCGTATAAAACGTCAAAAGATTTTGAGAGGTTAGATTTGTTTTTTATTCAGTATTTTATTGTAAAAAGCTTACCTGTCGAATTCAGATGATAAACCCGAAATAAGGGCTTTAAATGTTGTTTCTTTTATCCACTGAAACGCAATTACGTCTTTATTTCAACAAGGTCGAAACAGAATCCAATGAAAACATTATATATATTTGTCTTTGTTTTATTAACTCTTATCTGTATCTGCGGTAGGATTTTATTTACATATTTCAAAGTTTTCATTTGGCTTATCAGTTTTTTTAATTCTATTTGATTCAAATACATGTTGGTTTATTTTCAAAAAATAGTTTTAATTATATACAAGCAATAATATGTATTATTAGAGAGTTATTAATTCCATTTAATATGGAAAAGGCTATATTTTATTCAAATTTATCAATTATCTTAAAAGTTACGGAGGAGAGTTTGGTTCATCTAATGAAATATTTTAAACTTTTGAAACGCATGTTTTTAAAAATGATTACATATATATATATATATATATACATATATGTATATGTATATATATACATATATATATATATATATATATATATATATATATATATATTTATATATATATATATATATATATATATATATATATATTTCCATGACAATATGTTTCACAAAAAATGGCTAAATAGTTGAACAATGAAAACGGAACAAACAAATAAACGTACTCATTTTTGCATTTATCACTTTAATTAGGATTGAAATATTGACAACGAATTATATGCTATTGGCAGTAACGTAGGCTAATAAATTAGCATACTAACATAACAAAGTTCAGTATAATAAAGTTTGACACAGAAAAGAAAAGAAATAATAAAGAATAATTTTTACATTAAAATAGCAAAAATATTTATTTCCACCTACATCTCTAAAGATCTATAAGAATATATTAAAATTGGAATAAAAAATATTCAAAAAATAAGTTCTCCCTCTTAGTTCCTCCTAGTAATTATATATATATATATATATATATATATATATATATATATATATATATATATAAGAAAATGGAATTAAAACAAGAAACCGTACCCGTACCATTTTATTAAGAAAACGAGTAAACCTCTTTATTTAATTCTCTGCTTTTAAGAAAGTACATATATATGCAAAGTATCCTATCGAGACAGATTTTTCTTTGTTATTTTACTATAACTTTTGTGAATAAAAATAAGTCTTAACTTATAAGGACTATTGGTTAAAATTTATAAAACAATTTCATCACTTATATAATAAATATAACTTGCATGTAACTAATATAAATGTCTGACGTAAAAGTACTGCTTTTATTACAATGGCAAACTCGTACAACCCATTTGTAGAGGAGGTTAAAACTTCAGTCACATTTGAATGAGTTTTTCCCATCCAGGTAAGAATCTATAGGGACATATTTTATATGAAAACCTAATTTAAGAAGAAGTAAAATACAAAGTCGTGTAAAGACACAACGCATCGTCAAGACATTCATAACATCAATTTTGAAACAATGGAGCAAGGGAATTAAAATCCATTGGAGTAAGGGAGACTCCAGTATAATAAAATGTGCTATTTGTACTACAGTCTGTTTCTTGTTTTAATTCCATTTTCTTATATATATATATATGTATATATATATATATATATATATATATATATATATATATATATATATATATATTACCAATAATTTACCATTTATTTTATAAGTAAATAAAGTAAATATATATATATATATATATATATATATATACATATATTTACTTTATTTACTTATAAAATAAATGGTAAATTAAATAAAGTAATTATCTAAAATAAAGTAAAAAGTTAGTCGTATTATTTTTCTTGAAATATTTTATTTCCTGTTTTTTTAAGTAGTAACATTTAGTATTAGATACAAAATTGCATTTATAGGGTTGAATACAATTTTTTTTAATATGAAGCTTACGCCTGCTACTACTCGTAATTTAAGGAAGAGACGTAGAATTCTTTCATGAATATTTTATGATTAATGTATACTTAATGATACATAAACGTCAAGTACATTAAAATGAAGTGAAATTTAAATTTAGGCAGGTGAAATTATAATTATTAAGTCAGTTATGGTAATCTTCATTTAGTCTCATATAAATTTCAATATCTTTCTATATTTTTCCTGACACAATATAGAGGACTAACAGCAAAAAAAGTTATGAGTACACTTTAACACATTCGCTACCGTACGATTATACTTTCATAAAAAAGCGTATATTCAGAATGGAGACTATTTTTTGGGGCATAGTAGACCAATCTAACAGAGCGTTCACTATGCGCCATGAGACAATGAACTTGTTAACTTGAGGAGGAAAATAAATTGTTTTTTCTGTAAAGCTAATGACAGTTGGATCCTTGGAGATCTATAAATACACTCCTTTCCTCTATTTGTTTTCTTTCATTTTTTAATATTTTCCTTTGGTATTCATTTTCTTGGTTCATTTTCTTTTGTTCTACAAGGACTTAAATGTGCTGCGTTCAAACTTGCTATTAATAATTATTATACGTATAAATTTTAACCAATGGTCCTTATAAGTTAAAACTTATTTTTATTCACAAAAGTTATAGTAAAATAACAAAGAAAAATCTGTCTCGATAGGATACTTTGCATATATATGTACTTTCTTAAAAGTAGAGAATTAAATAAAGAGGTTTACTCGTTTTCTTAACAAAATGGTACGGGTAAGGAAATTATGCAAAGACGTACGATTAATAAAAAAATTATTAAATCTCGTAAACGTTACTTAATTAGCAAATTTCGATAAAATGTTAATAAATTGTTACTTTAAAATTTATATATTTCCAAATTTGAGAAAGGAATTTACGAAAATTTATTCTCTTAACTTAGCGTCGCTGATAGCAAAAAACTTTTCTTAAACGTATTTAACTCCATCCACACCCTTATTCCTCCCTTTATACAGTATATTTTATCACACAAAATTTCATGTCATTATGGCAAAAAAGATTTGTTGATCGTTTCTATAATTAATATGTATATCTGGGTATTTCTCCGATAAAATTATATGTTCACAGGCCTAATTTATGCAAAAATGAGCATATGATATTATTGAAGAAAGTTGATAAAAATACATCGCCAGCAATTTACATCACCAAATGAAATGGAATATATACAAAAAAGGTAATTCTTCATAAAAATAATGATAAATTGAAAAATAAAGATAATCGAGAAATTTGTGTCCGATTTGCTAATCGTAGTATCTCGAGACAATCTACTCACTTGGCTTGACTATTTTTTTTAATATCCAGTGTTACAGATTCTTCCACGTTCCTTTTTTACCCCTTTACTACCCCGTTTACTTTTTTTTTAAATTAAAGTAATATCCATACATTGAAACCTATTTGGTGTATTTAGTGTCAAATCTATTAAAAATCTTTTTTAGAAAATAAAATAGTCAATATCGTGGTCCTTGCTTCTTTTTATTATATTTTGAGGTATTGCGATTTAGTAACGTGTTAGTAAGTAATTTATATTGTTCATTGTTAAAAGGGTTAAAAGTCAAAAGTGGGTGAAATCTTTTTATAGAGCATTTAAGATAAATTGTAAAAATACGGTAACTTAAAATTTAAAAATCGAAGAAATAGAAAATATGTGAAGAAATCTTAAATAAAACCTACGACAAAACATCGTATTTATATTATCTCCTGGTTATTTGTTCAGTGATGTTTTAAAGATAGATTATAAATACTTTGCAATACAAAATATTAATCGGAGCGCTACAATGGAATGTTACATTTAAGAAAAGGCCCACAATATATTTCTACAATAAATTGTATTTTCTAATTTTTTGTGACCTTAATTGATTCTGTGTTAGTACATTGTATCTTCTTCGGTTAGATACTTTCGACAGTATTCAGTTCATTCACTCGTGCGAAAATAAACAGCGATCTTCGTGTCGTTTAGCGCCTCATTTTCACCGAAAAGTACTTTATGTCACAAAACGTCCTCCACTCCTGGAACGTATTAAGTGATTCGCATAATCTAAATAAATCCTCTCAAATATGCTTTTACACTGCATCACTTTTCTATTTTAAATCGATGTTTCATGCCATAAAAAGAGGAATACATGTATGACATGTTCGTGTGATCCTTTTAAAATTTCTTATGCTTAATTTGTGCATAAATATGTTTTCTATCTTTTAATACGTTGAAAATATTAGATTCTTCTGATACTATTTTCTTTACAAAGTGCTAAATAAAACTAATAACATTGATATAAGAAGGAGTAGGTGCTAAATAAAAACTATAAACATTGATATAAAAAAGAACGCAATGTTATTTAATAAATGTTGCCAAAATATCAAGACCGTTCAATATGCCTTCTAATTCTGTACGACAAAATATTATATGGAACTAACTCTCGCTACCGATCAATTGAGCGATTTCATAATAATACTATTAATAATAGACAATTTGAGCTACCTCTGTCACGTATCAAATAATAGTTAAGTGAAAAGTAAGACAGGAGAAAGACCGATATTTCTAAAAACGACAGTAGTTTATTTGTCCTTTAATAAAGTAGGCGTGCTTGTTGTCACGAACGACACTTTATTACGAAAATTTATTGCGAGATGAGAAAATTCCCAGGTTCGTACTACATTCTTTTATATTTTGTTCAGTAGACAAATAATATATTTCGTGTTTTTTAACCGCAACATTACCCTTATTTTAATATTAATATTGTATGTGAGCTGAGTATTTAACGTTTTATTAAAAATATTAAAATTTCGACGTAAAGCTCTTAGAAAGTAAACGAATTCTTGACGATGTAACATTAGTATGAAATCGTAATGATTAATTTTTCCCCGTTTGAATCAGACGACTTATTATTTTCAGAGCTAGGTAGCTTAGGAATGTCATTATACAACTTTGTGTTAATATGGCCTTCCTTATACCAGTCCAAGTTCACTACTCCAGTTTCTTTTTTATGTAGTCTTTTGATTAAAATATTAATTATCATTGGAATTCAAATAAAACTCACGTTTATAATGAATGAATTATGGAGTATTTTTTTATATAATCACAAAATTTCTATAAATTAATTAAGCGTATTTGTATATATGACTATTTCACATTTATTATATTAATTGATGTAAAAGCGGATAAATTATGATATGTCGAATGCGCACTCCATTGTTTTAGTTTGTTCCTGTGTCTCGGTAAATATATAAGTAGTATAGGGCTACAATTAAGTTTATTTTCTTTTTAATTTTTATATGCGAAATTTCAAACAAACATAGCACGATCATATTGGTTGTGATAGTTTTCACTTCTACCATAGTCTTAAACACACCGAGTTGTTTTAATTTTATTTCTTTGACGGATTTTTTTTAGAAGACAAAGAATATAGTAACTAAAATTTACAATAGAATGTTACAATTAAGAAAAGGCCCCCAATATATTTTATACAATAAATTGTATTTTCTAATTTTTTGTTACCTTATTATTGATTCTGTGACATATTTTTCAAATGTGACTAAAACGCCATATTTAAACGATTCTTTTTATCTAGGTAAAAAATAACAATAAAACAAATATATGTTAATATAATTATACTAAAGGTATTTTACAGTATGTCTGACAATTTGTGCATACCAAAAAATATCAGTTTTTCACATTTTTGTGAAAAAGACTAATCTTGAAAAATAGCAATATCTTCATCCCTCGAGTGTGCAGGTGATTTTCACGTAACATCATGCCGATAAAATAATGAGTGGTACCAAAGGTTTTCCTTTTCTTGTAACGATTTTTTTGCGTAGATAGAGAAGAAATGTGGTCATAATATCCTTGAAGTATTTGAAAGAAATTTACACAGTTATGAATATCAAAAATATAATGAAAACAAAAAAAATCAATTTCTCTCTTTCTGTGGGAAATAAAAGTTTATGAAAGAATTTTTTTTAATATAGTTTGTGTTACTACCATTAAAAATTAAAAACAATAATTAAAGGTAGATATAAAAAAATTATTTATCATCAGAAAATCTCTTATTGTCAAGTTTCAAAACGAAAATATCATCACACACAATTTTAGAAAATCAGAGCGGTAAAAATTAGTTTAAACTCTTTTACCAGTTGATTTGATATTACATTCTTTTTCCTACAATATTATTGTTTGAGTGGCGCTAGTTGCCTCGTCACTCTACATGAGAAATACGTGCTCTAGAGGTTAATTAATGAAAACATTATTTTTGGCTAGGTCTCTCATTTAAAAATATTTAATTTATCCGCAACGAATGTTCATCCACAACAATATGATATAATATCTATTAACATATGGTGCAATAAAATTAATAAATAAAAATGAATAATGCGATTGTATTCAGTTTTCTACCTTGCTTGCCTTTACGAAGTGCATGGCTACAACTCCTTTGTCGCTTCTGTATATTCTGAACAGGTTTTATTTGCTAATTTTTTTGCAATACTTTTGATGGTTTATTCTCACTTAAGCTTAAGTAATTATTAGTATTATAATTTAGCTGACCCACAGCTTTCTTCCTTATTATTTTCTTAGATAGCTATTTTCCCTGCTAGTTCACAAAACACAACTTGGTCTTCAGTTTGGTTTCAATATAATTAATAACATATTTACCAAGAATAAGTATATCGTAAAATGATTAAAAATCTTATGGAGCTATTCATTAAATTATTAAAAGGAATCTTTAGATGCCGTAAGCGCGAGAGGTATCACAGCATTTGCTTTGCACTCATGGAATAAATAAGTGCGGCCTATTATTTTCTTTTCTTTGTTGTGTGTCCCTGTTTAATTGATTTTTCAAGAGTCGTTGTATGAAATTATGAACTAACTTTTTTAAAACAATATCTTTTTGTATATATTCAAAAGAAAAGTATTTATTCTGTAAAATATATTTTTTTTATTTTTCCTGAATTACTTTTCAGACTCTATTGGGAAACTGAGTCCACAACTCAGGGGAACAGGTCAGGAAACTATTAGTTTGGTAATTGACTCCCAAAGAAAGTTCATTATCTTCAGATATAATTATAGAAAACGACAGAAAATGTGCAGAGTTAACAAATGTTGGCAAGTCACTTATTACGATAAAAAGTAGGAATAGAACTATATTATTACTTTCGCTAACTTCAGACTAAATAACATTAGACTGGGACTTGATATCTTCAAAACTACGTATTGTTTACGAGTTTGAAAGAAATTGGGACAAAATGAAATTAAATTTTTTTTAATTTTACTAGTAAGACATTTATTTAAATTTAAAAAAAAATACATATGACATTTAAAAATGTTACTAGTAATACATCTATGCAAATTTGGTCAAGTGCCTTTGTAAAACCAATGCCGAAATCGGCCACATCACCCTAGCCATATGATGCACAAAATTCATGAGAATATTGATGGTAGGCTGGTTTGTACAAAAACCCTATTGGCATTTGGTTTCCAAAAAATAAAATAGCAAAAAATGTAATTTTACCAAAAGTTTATAAAATTTTATATTTTATTTGGAATCAAACTTAGGAACTAAATTAAAAAAATGAATAAATGACATAAATGTCTCCTAAACGAATGAAAAATGTCCTAAATTAGAGACAATAGTAGGTAGAAGACTTATTAAAAATGTAAGTAGTTTGATGAGGACATTAAAATCGGCCTTGAGTGTTTAATGGAGATGTCAAAGATGATAAAGTCATCAAAACCAACGGTGATAAGTCAAGCTTGCTTTGTTTGGAACTTTTTCAAAGTGACTTCCAATTAAGTATAATCTATTGTATCGATACACGAGTCACATCAATACGTAACATAAAAAATGTTGAATTAAAATACTTATTAAAATCGTTAACGACGGCCACACCCAAGAACAAAATACCATCGTATCTCATAAGTTGTCGGAAGTTGCTTTCGCTTACGACTATATCTCACGTTTGTCCAAAATGCTTTTAAGTTAAATTTGATTTATTAGCAGAGAATGTAAACATTTTGAAGATTATAGGTTATTCACACCCTTTTAAATACGATCTTGAACCCTTTCAATAAAAATGTTAAAAAACATTGAAACGATGGGTAGCTTTGACAATAACAAATTGCTAAATTCCAGCTAAATTAAGCATATCAGAATGAAAATAAATAAAAATATTAAACATTGAACTATTGATACCAATACAGATTACTTGTGTAGGTTATAGAATTTAGTATCTATAAACAATTCACATTTAGGGGCACACAGAGTGAATTAGTTAAAACTTACTCGCAGTCAACTATGATCATCCTGAGTCTAATAATCTTGCTTTATTACCAATAGTGCAAGATCTGACTAATTCGGTCGACATTCACAGTGTAACTCAACATTTTACACTGAGGATGAAAATTACATATTAGTTTAAGGAAGATTTAAGATTTTTCTTATTGAGTTTATGTTCGTTTTACAAAAACAAGTGGTTTATACTAAATAATTGAACATACTGGGTACAAAATGTTTGTGCCAAATATCTTATTTCTCTCAGAAAGTTTTCTATGCATTTAAATATTTGAAGATGAGATCGCAAATTAGATGGAACATAATGAAAATGGCGGGAACAAATTGGGTCTAGACAGCCAAAAATAGAACCAAGTGGTGCAGATTGAATAAGGCCTACACCAAATGGTTAAGGATTGCTTATTATGATGATTATTAAATATACGAGAAGATTATTATGATTATTAAATATAGAGCAAGTATCGTAGTTTACAGTATATTTACGTAAACATTTTTTACGCACGTAAAAATATAGCATAAATATCTATAAAAGTAATACAAGTACAGCATGAGGAATATTGGCTTGCATTATCACTAAGTAAAAGGGTTTAAAGGACTTTGTATGCTACAACCAGAGTAAAGAATGTTTTCTGCAAAAATATCCTTGGTTTCATTGTGTTTTAAACAATACTACTAATTTTTAATACAGTACATTAGCAAAAAGGTATATTGCGTAATTTTTTACAGCTTTGTCGATACAACCATAACAATAAAGTGGGTTGGTCTCCATTATCACATCAGAAGAATGTGGCAATAGAGATCTTTCCGATTTCAATAGATAATATGAAATTATGATATGCGATAAATAATGTTAATTTTGACCTTATTAAGTGCATTATATATTAATTTTTTATTTATGTTTTTTGCTAAATAAATGCTACGTGTAAAGGTTTCTTATAATATTTGTGTTACATCATATGATAATCACATGATAACTGAAAATAATAGAATTTCGAAGTAATATATAATAAAAATATATAAAATAACTTACATTAAAAACATTATTGAAAATCATTAAATTTCCTAAAGGTGTAATAATTAAAATAAAAGAAAATTTGAAATATTCTTTTTACACGAATTGATGAAACAATAGTGAAGTAACAGAGATCATCGTAACATGCTACAAAAAGGTTTACGTAGTCTCATCATTTTTAAAATTTAATCATGTTATTTTTCCAAAACAATCTTATTCGCTTACTCTTATCTGACGTGATTCCATAAATGTTTTCTTGAATATTCACGAATCGAGGTTTGCGGCACTTTTTAAGAACTTTACATCTGGAGCAGCAATATTATACCTTATTATGATTATGTATAATAAATGGATTTTGGAACGTATTAGAAAAATAAACTTGGTGCTAAAACTTCATTTTATCATTAATATCCTTAAATACTGCACTAACCCACACGCAACATCAATTTCTTGGTGTTTTTGGTTGAAATATTTATGAGTTATCGTGTTAATTTCTCGATTGCGACAATAAAACAAGTTTCTTTTCAATTTTCACATCTCAATTTGCAAAATTTGGCACGTCTCTTCACTGAACCGACTGTTTCATTTTAAACAACACTGCTCATACAAATTATGAACTCTTTCTTGTTAATAACCGGAAGTAATTATAAATTGAAAACAAAGAAGCGAAACTAGGTATATGAAAATTTGGATACTTTCAATGCAATTGCAATTCTCATTGCGCCAATCAAATTACTCAATTAAATTTTTCGTTGTCATATCTATACAAGCATGTAATGAATATTACATTTGGTGTTGATTAACGTGTGCGACAATACGACGCTATTTCCGGTTGTGAGAAAAACAACAGACTGCATATAATTACAACTTGATATTGAAATCTTTACCGAACAGAATAAGATGATTAACTTACAACGTTGTTACTGAATGTTCAGTTGTATTATATGGCGGGCGCGCGCTGATACTTTGATTGAACATACAGTTACCTAACCCCACTGGATAGATCTGTTTTAGACACTTATTTAAGCATTTGATTTATTTAATGGTTAAGCTTTCGTCGTCATGTGGTGAACATAGTAAACGAATATTTGTGAAGTTTTATTTCGTGTTACATAATTCTGGAAATTTTAATTTTAATCCGTTGGTTCGTCTATTGTAGCTTCATATGTAAGAACAGATTAGAATATGACTTAAAACAAAACCAAGAACAGATACTCAAATCCATTGTAACACTATTTGAACATTGGATATTATGATTATTTACAATTTTTATTCTCCTAATGGACATGTTAGCTTTCCTCTTTTTGCAACTCAAATAAGACTTTGCTGTAATGAGATTTATTTAGAAAAAAAAAAATTTTGTTACTACCTATTACTGACAAGACTTTCACTCTTCTTATTCAAAACTTATAACATTTATTAATATTTATGAAAAATTACCATTGAACCCAAATCCATGCATTTTTATGATTGATGAAATATGTTGGTCGAAAGGTGAGTTCGTTTTTTAAGATAAATGTAATTGCTTATTTAGTCACCACTAAAAGTAAAATTACTTCAGTGAAGATGAAAAATTATTTCATTGACTTGCACAAAGGGTAAAATATGCTGGTTTCTTTCATAACTTTTTTTAATGACTTAATACGAGTTTTAAATATTAGCACAGAATTTCAAGGAACATAATTAACTTGCAAACCTACCTGTTTTTAGAATGTATTGTATTCAAATTCGAAAGTAAGTTAAGGAAATCAGTTATATATGAAATCTTTTAATAAAATCGGGTCTTTTTGGCTTGATCATTTAAAGAAAATAAATTGATTCAACTGCTGAGAAAGTTTAGTTAAAATTCTAATTAATACGTATGTGACTTTCGTCTTATATTGTGAACTTCGAAAGCTTTTCATTTATTAGTGTCTCTAATTTTACCTTATATTATTCATTAAACAAGTTTTAGACGTTTTATCTATATTCATCACAGTTATGTTATTTTTTATAAGTTTACGACAAACAGTTTAAGAATGTTGTCCAATCGATAAAAGGATAATCATATGATGACAAAATATTATGAAACGGAATATTAAAAACATTTAGATTTGCTCCGGTTTCACGTCATTAAAATTGTAGAATATCCGATGAGTTATGAAAAGTAATAAAACTTATACTGCATGGAAAATATGAAGCGTAAAAATTGAAGACCGACGAAATTCATATTCCAGCAATAAATATTTCATTTCTATCAATTTGACACTGCATTTAATATACTATTTACACGTTTATACTTGTTTTTAATGACAATGAATAAGGGTCTGAACACTTATACCAGGAAAATAAATTAATAAACACAAATATATGTGTATTTTGCCCGTAATACGGCATAAGTTAATTCGTATCTTTTCTATAAGTAAATAGATTACATACACGAGTACAAGCTACTAATAATACTTCTACATTTCCCAACGAAATATTTTCTTGAAAATCATATCATAAAAAATATTGTATCAAGAAATGGCCCCCGGCCAATACAATTGGTACGAAGCGATCGTAGTTCCGATATTTTGATTTATTACTTGTAGTGATTGTGGGTATTAAAAATGGCAATGTATTTTTCTAGCTTACGGTCTAATTTGGTCCATTAACAGTGATAGTCATGTGGCCACAATTACACAGAATTCCCTTAGACAGAATGCTTATTTATTTATAGACACTGGTAAGGCGGAAAAAATAATATAGTTATTATGACGAGCAAATTCCATCCATTTATGTAATTAGAGTCCATTACGCAACAATCGTAAGTTACTTTAAATATGACTTTGACGCATTAACCGACATTATTATTTTAATATAATTGGGGAAAACATTACGCTTTTAAAAAACATTTTACTAAACGCATCTGAAATAATTAACAATATTTTAACACTTTGTAATATAACCCGTTATTTGTTTTCTATCTGCTGTCATATTATTACCCCCTTAAATCTACAAAATTAGAAAAATATGTAAATTTGGCTAATCAATAAACTGTATTACAAATATTATTAAAACTGACAAAAAAGAACACGTTTCATTTAGACCGCAAAGTGAGAAATCGTTTTTTGTGTGCCAAAATGGAAAATGGTTTTCTAATTTTAAATAACCGTACGAGGATTTTAACAGGGAATTTTTGATATATTTATAATTTTAAACATTAATCACAATTAAATGAAACTACATGACGTATTATTTCTACTTTCTTTAAGTTCTTTACCACGACCTAAGTTTCGTTGTTTTACAACATCTTCAGATGGGCAATCTTTGCTACATCAATATAACAAAACTTTGATTGTAGTAAAGAACTTAAAGAAAGTAGAAAAAATACTAGATCTCATAGTTACATTTAATGGTGAATAATGAATTTCTACAAAATTAACGCTAAACATATTCGACATTTAAACATGAAAATAATAGCAAAATATCAATACAGATATTTATGGCATTTCCCTGCCAATTTCTCAAATCTCAAAAGTGTGGAATGAGAGTATTAAAGTCAACATTCTTTTGATAAACAATTTGCTACTTTATTAAACTGACAGAACGATATAAGTTGACACAAGCGTAAAACTCAAACCCTGGAGAAAAGTTGGCAATAATGTGTTATAACGTTTAAAGAAGAATTTTATAACTATTTTTAAATGCGTAGTTCAAAAATAACAACAAACTATTTTCGTAGCTTTCGAATTCTAACAAACTATTTTCAAGTAAGATTGTGATTATTCAAAGATAACCTGCTAAATAAACACAAAAGAAAGAACCACATCATTAATAAACTCGGACGTACTTTGTACACGTGTTAGTGAAGTCATTACCGTTTAAAAAAATACTTCAATAATAGACTCGTAAAAAATTATTTTGCACCGAAATACACAAAGTATACCCATAGCTACAGGATTAAATAAGACTTTAAATAGTAATGATGGTTTTAGGTAAAACTCTCTTTTTACTGTGAATATTATTGCAAAATGGTTTGTATACAATGCTATAGTTTTAATTATAAATGTTGTAGTACAATTATTAGCGAAAACTCACGAAGAACATTTTTAAAAACAAACTACACAAAATAAGTATTGGTTAGTTAAAATCATTAAATAGTAAAATTATTTTAAGGGCAACAAGACAATCATCTTATTATATGTAGGTACCGAATCTATATATAGGCACCGAATAATAAATTTTTATTTTGACCTTATGTATGAGTTCGGTGAAATATTTTAAAAATATTAAAAAATGTTTAAATCTTGCAGGGTTTCGCGTGACTCCAGAATAACCGAAACACGACGCACGTGCACGGAAGAAATTAGGAATGTTTTGTTATCAATATATAACGTATCACTTTTTCATGTTTATCGCGTGTAACGAAGTTTTATGAGGAAATCGTTTGTTTTATTTCATCACATTTTAGTATTTAAGAAATGAAATGTTTGAGTTATAGAATCGTATTTCGTTTTTGTAATTTAAAAGCGATATGTACATAAATGTTATATATATATATATATATATATATATATATATATATATATATATAAATATATATATATAAGTATATTTTTTACATCCGTTACGAGGCATTGACGTATATATTAAGTAAATTATTTCCGTATATTGTAAAATAACATTTTCTCTTTATGTATATATGTCTATCCATTTCATTTAAATGGATGGACACAATTTATTTCTTTATAATAAAAAGTAAATAGAAATTGTAAATTTTTTTATTTAAATATAGATTTATTTTAGAATAGAAATTGTAAAGTTACTTTTGCAGTGATAAATAAACAAAGTTGAATTTCATGTTCCCTTTGTATTTGGAGCATGTAAATACATTCGCGACATCCGTTAGCCGTTCGAAAATGTATGCCAATCATTATTTAATTTAAATTTTATGTCGTATGTATTTCTAGTCGTGTTACCCGTAATTCGACAAGGTATTGTAAAAAAGTCCTTTCGTAAAAAAGACAAAAAAGATCCTTCTTAGATCTTTTCTTAACGAAAGTTTATATTCTAATAGATATTATATCTATTTACATCGGGCCACATTTCCCGTTTTTTTAATTTCATCTTTATTGAAATTTATTTTCTAAAGTCTAATAAAGAGAAAATTTCCATGAGTAACTGAAATTCTTATTCATCGAAGGTATTATTTGGTTCAGAATTTTTATTTCAATTTCCGTCGAAGATAACTTTTATTTTGTCAGATTACCATTTCGTTAACTACCAACTGTGCCAATATTGTTTCGCCCACTCTAGGCGAAGTGAACATTTATTTTGATCGCTGAATGTAGTCATTACCTCTCAGCATGCCGAAGTTAGTTTCATAAAATTATATTTCCTTCTAATGTGAAATGCGTATTTATATTTCCTTTCTATTATATAATACAGGGTGGTTTTCAGATTGATATATTGATCGTCATTGAGTTTCTAAATTTATTGTAGATTCATTAAATTTAGAAACTTAATGGCGGCCACTGTTTTTTGATTTACAGGAATTGTATATATAAGTTCAATAAAAGTTTTTAAATGTATCGCAGTAACAGAACCGAAATTTGTATTACCATAATATTTAATTTATGTAAATTAAACTTTAATGTTAAATTTGAGTCAGCAAGGGAATCTTCCTGATAGGAGGAAGAAAGATCCTGTTCCAAAAGTCCGTCTGCACTCAGAGAAATTGTTCTCGATGAGTCAACAATAGCTTTAGCTGTAAGGCAGATAGAGAGTTTGAGCGCGTCGCGAGAAGAGGACTCTCACTCATCCACGCGCCTGAGTCTCTTGGAGGACATAAAAGAGGAATAGAACTATTTCCGGAGTAAAAGAGAAAATATATAAGATAGTCATGAATGTGGTGGTACTTATTAGCTTCATGTAGAAGAGACAATGCAAATGAATGGGGAATTTAAATGCGCTCTCGCAGAAAAAGAAGTGGCCAAGACTGCAACAGTATCACGTGCCATTGACCTAGTAGCTACTTATAGCGCAGCACTTAAAACTTGAATGGTTATAATTTCACTAACAAAGTTCAAAGTCCCAGAGGTCAAAAAAAGCCAAAGACCGACGTCAAAACTGGTTTTCTTCTTCTCATCGGAGAAGTATAAACCGAAAACCAGTCAATAAATTATTAAGACCCTTAAGTCCAACACTAATACTAAGGAACTTGGCATACAAGACGTAGCATGGAATTTTGTGGGTCTGAGAACCGAGGAGAAGAGAGAAAAATTGCCTTCGGTGATAATTTAACTGAACTGGATCCTCAGAAAGCATCGTCCAAGGATCTGGGTAAATTGAGAATTAATATTAGGAGATCAAAATCAGGTAACAAAAAATGTGTCCTAGTATTACCACAGGCGCTACGAGAACAGCCGCTGAGAATGGGCCACGCTTTCTTTGACTGGACCTCGTGCCGTGTAGATGATGTGTTGTTTAAAATGCCATCTGTTTGGACATACGGTTCATCACTCAATGCAAGGCGGGGTTCAACGGTCAAGTCAAGGCTCTCGAAGACTTAGTATCCGTAGCCATTGTATCATGTGCATAGAGAAACAATACGCCCCTAATAGAAGTACCTTAAGACTGCAGTCATTCCTAGTTCTGGACAACGGCCCTAGTCCTAAGACTGCAATTATCCTTAACCCAACTGAGATGGGTTTTCTTTTTCTGGAACGCGCTAAAGACCACAGATCGCTAAATAGGGAACTTATAGAGGCTCACTGTGTGTAAATATAGAAAGGTCAAGCGTGCTAACATTCTCATGTTTTGCCACGCAGATAGGAAACCATCAAAAATACAATGGGAATTACACCAGGAACATGGGTGAAAACCTTGAATACTTTTTAACTACATTCTTCCTAGATGATGACTCTGACCTTGATATCGTCAAGCAGCGGCAAATCAGGAGTAATTTTACTATATCATCCTTTAGCTGTAGTAGTTATGACCCGGAGATATGCCATTTGGAGGTAGGTAATATTGTTAATAAACTAAACTGGAAAAAACCCCAGGCATCAATTCCATCATATACTCATAAAAATAGAAATATACTCAAAAAAAATAGAGATAAACTCATAAAAATAGAATGGGGGACCGCGTAGTGCAAGATGTCGGTGATTTTCAGTCGCGGCATACGAAAAGGTGATCTAGAAATTATGCAAACTTAAAGTTATCCCGAATAGTAATGGGAGATCGCTTAGTGACCCGGAGTTCTACAGACCCATTACGCTCCTATCGACCTTTGAGATGTTGTTTGAGTGAATGCTGGCGGCGCGTCTGTTGTTACAACTATAACAGTACACAAATAAGCCACATTTTTTTTAAATTATCAACTAAATAAAAAAAAATTCCGTATGAAAAACCAAAGCCAACGAAGTAACAGTAACAGTCAATGTCTGCACGATTGGAAATTTCTAATTAAAGATGACAGGTATTAATAAGACGTCTCTATTTATTGAAGTATTAAAATCTTAGTAAGTAAACGATTCATCAAGTTTATGGAGTCAGCAGAGTGGTGATTAACACGCGAGTTACACGAAAGTACATAGAGAACTTAATTTTTTATATCTTAAAATACGGAAAATTATGTTCTAATATAAATTTCGTAATTTCTTCACTCCATTTCACCTGTTGATCGATAAAAACAAATATTGCGTTTGACGTTTCTTTTCATTTTTATACGCTGCTCTTTTCAAATAAAATGAGATTTATTGGTAGGTAAATACATTTTTCCACAGTGTCTTTATAGTCAGTAAATCAATCCAGACATATTAAAATTTGTCAAATATTGTTCAATTTTAATAACATTTGAAAGAACGAAACATTCTGATTTCGAGGTATAGTTTTGCATAATATTATTATATAAATACTTCTTTAAATATTTAGTTTAACTTTTTATATTTTTCTGTACAATCACGTATTATTTTTCCATATATGGATTCAACGTGACTCGTTTGAAGCGGGCTAATCTTGCCACTACACTCTCCGTTTAAAATCCTTAATTCACTTTTAAGAAATAGACATGGAATTCTTATAAGTTGACTGGCATGTCCGTCGGTTTGTTTTTCATATCCATTTCCCACAGGAACTATTCAAGATAGAAACATGAAATTTGACACAGTGACACTTTATTGGCCTATATATTTGAGTAAGTAAAAGCAATTCATTTTCAGAATTTTCAAAATTTGGTATGAAAAATATAATTTTTTTTCTTTTACTCACTCAGGATGTCACTTGATAAAAATTTCTAAACTGATTTTTAGTTCAAAAAACATGTTTACCTTCATCCTCAATAAAGACAATATTATGAAAAAATAAATTCACCAAAAGGTTAACATAAATTTTATTGAAATACTATAGCGCCTTATTAAATCTTTCATATGGGAAAATTCGTCATATTTACACCCGTGAAATAAATGCTAGCCAACATCCAACATGACATGGTGAGTCTATGCCATTATGAAACTCTATACCAAATATAAATGTGAACTGAAGACATTATTGAAAAAAAATGCGCTAAGTCAATTTTAGAATTACATGCATCGCCGGATCTGAAATAAATTTTTTAGAATTATTACCTCCCTATACGTTTGTACGCATATCGCACAAAAATAATATGCAGATCGGAATGAAATTTGAATGAGAATAATACATGAGATGTTATTTAAAATTTGTATTTTTCAAATATTTTACGAAAGACATTCTATCTATTTATTATGTTTACCTAATTGTCTGTTTGTTTCAGTATCATGTAAAAAATACTATGCCGAAAAATTGTCACTAAAGTAATACATAAAATAAAGATTAAAGTTTGAAGAACTTTTTTTTTCTCAGGTAGTAAGTCCTAATGTATGAAGTTAAAACTAATCAATGGAAATTGTTTACATTTTTAAACTGGAAAAGTTGAAGATAAGGTTTAATTTAATTTTATCGTCGCCAATTGTACCTTTGAGGTAAAACCTTTAATATTGTTTCCTCTTAAAGTACCCTTGACAAAGATAAAATTATCTCGACACAAAAATAAATATACTGAGTAAAATCTAGTATATTATAGGTTTACGTGGTGAATTAATATAATGGACTATGTATATTCCTATCATAAAATTTCAAAATTAAATTATTATAGTAAAGATGACGCACTATAAGTCCACACTAAACAATGTTAGAGAAAAAGGCAAGCAATTCGCCAACGTTTAAAGAAAAGTGTATTAAAAGCAATTTCGCTGCACCCATGTTTTATTACCAGATATGGTACCATATATACCAGATAAGCGGTTTACGATATATTTATTTTCTGTTTTTAAATTTATACAATATTTTTCATTAAAACTAAAGTTGTTTGCTACAAAATCAAAATCTTGCCCCTTAACTAAATCAAAAACCTTTACATCAAAAATAATGACACTATTTAATTTTTATTTCTTGGCTAACATTTTCAGGAATATTTTCGTAAAATATCAATTAATTGTAAAGTGGATTTCACTTGATTAAATTTTCAAGAATATTTTTCTAAAATATTAATTAATTGTAAACTGAATTTCGCTTGATTTAGTATTACCTACAATGATAAGGACTATATTTTTCGAAGTTTTGAGACAATATATTAAATTTGAATACTTCGGATAATTTTCTTCAATTTTCAATATTTTTTTATACATCACACAAATTACCCGTATTCACAAAGATTCATAGTTTATGCAAAAATAGTTTCTTCTTCGGTGCCAAAATACAAATAAATAAACTATTTTATTTACTATAATACTTGCTCTAAAATTATATCCATTAGTCTTGTTTACAATTATTCTGACTTTTATGTTTTCATTGACGCTTCCTCCATTGATCTTCTATTTTGGTTTTTCAGAAAAAGGTGTTATAAAATTAGAAAATTGTAACAGGTAAAATAAACTTTAATTGAAAAATAGTTGCAAAGATTTAAAGTTTAACTCTTAATACTTACGAGACACTATTTTGGATACAAAAGCCTAATTAAAGGAAGTTTTGAGTTTTTACCGTTAAAGAAAGAAAAAACAAACGGAAACAATGTTGAATTATTATCATAATTCGGAATTAATCAGTAAATTAAGCATCATTAACATTACATCACGTTTTTCTTAAGGTAATAAAATTAGTTATTTAGTTATTTTTTTTATACTCATGGCTACTAACTGCAATATAAATTAAGTTACACATAATTACGCACATTCAACGATCCCGACACTTGTTAAATTAACTACATTAGTTAACGCATCGGTATGATGTAATAAAATCAAAATTCCACACGACCCGCACACGTATGAGATCGTTAATTATAAAGAGTTGAACACTTACTTTACTGCAATATTAAAATGTAAGCGAGAAACTGTTTGTAGATGACGTACATAAGATATCGTCGTATTTCAGTTACAGAGAGACCTAACACAGTTTGTGCTTAAATGCACCTCAGTTGGCTACTTCGAAGTTTAAATGTACTGGCACATACGTCTACTTGTCAGAACATTAAAAGTATATGTATTAGTTGGAGAATCATAAAAAAAATATTAAAAAATCACAAACTTTACTATTAGTACACGTGGTTTTCATATTAAACACTTTCCTAGAAAAACATGCCGTACGTGGCAGTTGCATCGTGAGAACAAAAAAAAACTTCGTGAAACTAAGTACGAAAAGAGCTTCACTAACACCGAATCTATACTTTACATTTTGCTGAAATAAACAAGGAGTTTCCCAGCTTGTCTGAAGTTTCATGTCCAATTAAAGATATAAAAAGCGACGTTTAATTCTCAGGGGAAACTTACAATAAATAATCATATCTTGGAATCCGTGTTCATGTTACGCGATAACGAAGAAAATTGGAGGTGGGGAAGAGAAATGCTGTTAATGATGTTTAATGCTTTATACCTTCAAAAACATTATATATTATTAATCTTATATTACTAATAATAAATATTATATTAACAATCCGCATAATTTAAGCAACATTCGCGGAATCAAACATTTTTAGTACTGTTTTTTTTTTTCTAAATGCTTTTTCTCGGCTTAGAAGGCTTTATGTTAAAAGTAAATACAACCTATTTTACGCTCTTTATTTCCAGCGGTTACATTATTTCCAAACAACGGGATTACCATCTCGGTTGATATTTAATCCAGCATTTTATATTATAGGGTATTTAATAGTTTTGACGGTCAATTGATTTTGAGAATTGTAATTTATTGGAATCATACCTCGGTAAAAATAAATAAATATATAATTAACCTAGCTATAAATAAAAATATAGATTTTCCTCAATTTTGTTTCGGAAAATTTTCCATTAATTTTACTTGATGTAAAAATGATTATTCAATTCCAGAATTAAATTTTATTAATTGAAAACTAAGAAAGACCTTGAATTGTAAAACAAATAAAAATACGAAAACGTTCATTCTTATATACATATTCTTATTAGTTAAGCAACTTATAAAAACTAACATCCTCTATGCAAATACTATTAAAAATACACTAAATGTAATAAAAGAGATACTAAACTTTTCAATCTTAAGTACATTGGGCCACTGATGAAGATTCAGTAATATCGAAGTTTCAATCGCATGGTTACTGTATCTTGAGTTTATTTCAAATTTCTATGTAGAACGAATTTTGAAAAAAAAACCCTCCATGATAGAAAAATTAAAGGTATTTAATGAAAAATTTCACCGGAAATAGAATTAAACGGTTGGTATTTTAGTTATTTCACGCAATTTTTAAAGGTCTCCTTTCTTTTCTTTTGAGTTACCGAACCCTGAGAAATAGCAAGTTGTAAATAGATGTAGTCTGTATTTCGAAAAATTATACAATAATGAAACCCGCCGAGTGCGAAAATATCAATAATATAATACTATGAGTTTATTTTTGCTTCTGATTATTAGTAGTAACTCTTTACGATCAGCGAAAAATTTATTCAACTGGTAAACTGTTTATATTAGAATATATTATCAACACTCCACAAGTCCACTTTTGCCGCCTCTATAATTGCAAGGATCAGTTCTTTACTGTGTAAATAGATAAAACATGTAATATACGTCTAAATGCGTTATTTTTACATTCTAAAAAAATTATATAGATATTTTAAATAAAATTTGACCCATTTTAAATCTATATTAATCACATAGTTTCTCAAATTGATTGCATTTTCTTGCATTCAATACCCGGTCATTACATATATAATTTAACGTATTGCCTAGAAAATTGTATCCTATGCTTTAATATTATCACTCTTATTTATTGCGAGTTTAGATAAAATCTTAAGTACATTTTAACAATTTTTTTATTGTTAAATTTATATTTTTCCCAGAGCGTATTAATCAACCAAAAAGCTTTTTGGAGTTTATTGCCAACTCCATTATTGATATTAAGTGATGAGCCTCGACTACGTACTCATATTTTCTACTCTCATTCTTTGCTCTGACAAAACTACTAAAACTACTAAACTAGTAATATTATTCCAACAAAAAAACATAAACATTTTTTTTACATTCACTGTATTAACATACTGATTGCTAACTTTACAGCTTCATTAAACATGTTAAAAGGATGTACACTCTTCGTACCTAGCGACGCTGCCCCTTGAAA
This sequence comes from Druceiella hillmani, assembly GCA_039881145.1. NCBI lineage: Eukaryota > Metazoa > Arthropoda > Insecta > Lepidoptera > Hepialidae > Druceiella > Druceiella hillmani. The sequence continues at coordinate 41,549,457 of JAYKKI010000014.1, forward strand.
CTATACACAGAACTCTATTTCTGTGCTTCCTTCTGCCTTGTCTCCGCTATCAATAGAACAACGAGTAACCTACATTGTAGGGCGTACGAAATTACCTATAAAATAATAATATAATTGGAGACAATAGGTTGCATTATTATACATTTACAGAGGCGAAGGGCATATGAAGTTTCGGCCCGCCAATAACTGAATGAGAACAGGCGCAAACCCCGTCTTGCGGAAACTAGATTATAAGTAATGAGATCTCATAACATTCACACCGTGCAAGAAAATAGGCGCACCTCTGCAGCAACTAGCCAGGATTTACTTGCAGTTCTCATTTATGCGCTGTTCTTATTTCGATGCACATCCAATATGGAAATAGTTCTTTTTTGATAGTTCGAGTTTAGCATCCCTGCATAATTTTATTTCAATCTTTACAAAATTATGCAAAACATATATTTGCATTTTATACTTTTTTTTGAAATACACGAAGTTTGAATATTTTCAAAATCTTTCACATGTTATAAAAGGTGATTTGTAAAAGCCGTCTTTTCATTCTTGGAGAAGGTCAACGTTACATCTAGCAATGTTTTATTTTTGCAGGAAAATATAGTAAATTAAATATGGAAATTTTTAAATATATAAGTATCTTGCCACGTATCTACCGTATAATCAATTTAAAAAAAATTTTGATAAATAATATATATTTTCCCGCAAAAGGAAATTGTTGGACGTAAACACTCTAATTATATATCATAACGGCTCGCAGCTAGTAACTAACATGTAGAGAGTAACAGTAAAGTGATGTGTGAGACATATATTTAGTGTGTGAGTTTTTACGTGCTTTATTAAAAAAAATTCAAATAAGTTTAAAATCTCTTGACTTTTAAACTAAAAATTCAATTAAAATTTTTCGTCATGCAGAATAGTCAAATTAAAAAAATAATTAATAAACATCATTTTATACAAAATAAATTAAATTTTTTAAATTTTTGACGAAATTTTAATTCCATGAATTAATAAGTTTATTAAGGTATGCTAAACAAATAGATACTCTAATTAAATTTGTACGAGCAGCATGTCGATTTTTTTATTATATTAATGGAAGGAAGAACTTAAATATTTCGTATTCTATAATCTTCTCAATATATCTAAACTGGAAGTTACCATGTTTTATTGCCTTAAGATAAAACGTTCCAAAAAAGTATCTATAAATAATGTATTTCTTAAAGAGAGAAATGAAAAACGGTTTACGGAAAATCACGAAAGTCTCACAGAATATCTTAGGAGAAAAATTTCCAAAGAGATATCTTTATTAAAGAAGAAAAGACGTGCGGCGTACGTACAATAACATTTATCCTTGTTGACATAGTATAAGTGAAACGTCGCCATTTTATGCCTTTTTTTACCTTTAAACGACACAACAGATTTCACATATGATTATATATACCCTGGATTTAAATATAGGCTGTACATAATTGTGCTATCATATAGCGGAGCAGAGCAGTGAAAATGAACGCTAAAAATTATGTCTGTGTAAGAATTTATAATGCTCAAAGGAAACAATGAAACATGTTCCACTTATATGCTAAATTCGTAGGTTAAATATTTCATGGCATTTTAGTTCAGATTACCATCACTAAAAATGCGTGGCGCCCCACGCCACAACATACCACAATTAATATTAAAATCAGGTTTGACAAAATATATTCAAAATGTACTTTACGAGAAATGTGAAATTGATACAATAAAAATGAAAATTTAAGAGGCCGACACACCCAAATTGTACATTTTTGATTTGAAATTTTACATACTACGATATTTTTCTGAAAAAAAAATTACATGAAAAATAGACTGTATGCCAAATGGGATAGAATGACTAGAAACAAGATTGATAAAACTATTCTCGATAGAATTTATTGCTGAAGTAATTCAGTTTTTAAATATGTTTAGTCGTTTTAACGCTATTATTATACCTATGTTATTGAAATCTACACTAAAATAAAAGCCATAATAATATATAATGTTTGGACAAAGTATTTTTCAAAAAACATTGATTGGTTATAGAAATATTGATACAAACGTTTTTTCCATAATTTTGCTCCTAATCCGACACAACCCGCTCTTTATTGGGCGAGACGAAAACATCGTAAACATTAGCTAAATTTCTTTACCGGCGAGATATTAAAGCAATTAAGTCGTTTGGATACAGTCAACTCACAAATAATAGATAGTATCTCAGATGCATTTGAAACATACAAACCTGGAGTCTGATGGTACATGATACAGACCCCAAAACAATAGTTTTTCGAATTTTTGACTGCTTGTCTGATTCTTTGACTGTATGTTCGTTAATCACATAAAAAACTAATGGACTGATTCCGATTAAATTTGGTATGGTTGTCCATCTTATCACCAGGCTCGTAATCATAAATAAATTTTAAGGCGTCATTTTCACAAAAAAAAACTGGTTCGAGCAAGCATTACACGAAAACTATAATTCTTCGAATTTTGACAAAAAATTCTATAACCACAAATAATTTAAAAATTATTTTTGTTGGAGTACGAAAAAATAAAAATAAAATAAATTTTTAGATCATCGACCTCAATTTGAGATTGCATGAGCATTGAAAATAAATATTTTTCGTTTATTAAAAATAACAACTGTAGACTTGAATATAAGTTAGAATAAAGAAAAATTATGGATAAATATTTTTTTCAAGAGAATAGTCCCTCACAGGGTTTTGTAGGGATGTTGAAAAAATATTTGGTATTTTCAGGAAATAAAACCTACAGAGTTTAAATTTAAAATAAATAGAAGAAAATACTAAATGAATAATTTTAATTATAAAACCGATCCCTACAGTTATAATAAAACATTATAAACAAATGACTTGTACACTTTATGTTCAGTATAATTTATGTTGGAATAGGAGAAAAGTATTGATGCACATTTTTTTTATATGTAGCTGTTACGTGCGTAAAACATAAAATATTCTTTAGTTCTCATTTCTTATACTAAAATTAATAATTAGCCAATACATAAATTCTATACGCAAACAAGAATTCGTTACGATTTTCTTATACATGTAAATAGACCTATGTGTGTTTATTATCATCAATGTATTGATTATTATATGCATGATTGTAAATAAATAAGAAAAATTATTCAAATATGTAAAGAAATAACTTAGTAAATATACATGTACTTAAGACCAAAGATAACATTAATTTCTGTTTCATAGGATTTTGTTATTTTAATTCAATTTTCCGTTTTATGTCTAAGAAAACCCACAACCTAATTTTGAATAAATTATTTCGTTAAAAATTTTAATTTAAATTTAAACTAAAACTCTAAATGATAATTGGGCGGACAATAATAGTTTACTTTAATTTTACTTAATGCACATAGTTGTGTGATAGACCTCATTAGGTAACAAAGTTCTTAACAAAGAGGATTTTTAAATGTGCCTTTTTAACACAAAAAAATCCAATAAAATATTTTCTTCTAATATTAAAGCTATAATTAAACAATATCTTCTATGCTGATAGTAGTTTCGTGTATTACGCAATTCCCTGATTTTACAAACATTTTACAAAAACTGGGCCTTTTAAGCGATTGTAACTTATTTCAAATAATATTCGATATGCAAAAACGACTTCGTTACGATTTTCTTTTACGTATGGATATATACATAACTTTCTATTAGCAACATATTTATTATACAACAAAGGCGTTTTATTCCATATATGATTGTAAATAAATAATATTATGAATCAAATATGTAAAGAAAAAACTCATTAATTATACACGTATCTCTTTTGGATAGCTTTCAAATTAGTTTACATAGTATTAATTTTGTTTGAAAACTCCTTTTAGAAATGTACTTTCATAAACGTCTTACGATACATATTAGGTAATTTCTTTAATATTGCACCTGACATATACCGACCTCTTAAGTAGTTTAGAGAACCTTCTGTGTGCACGTCTGCTTCTTTTCTATTCTTCTTTCAATAATGAATATACTTCCATACTAATGTAATCGCACATTTTTGTAGTGTAGAAATACCCAATGATGATACATGAATCGATAAAAGGGTATATGCCAGTAATTTCAAAAGTATTGGCATTTATTATGATAAATGCTAAAAAACATCTGTATTTATTTAACAGTCCTCTCATCTAGATGATTTAAAACTATAAATTAAATCTTGATTTCCATCACATGCGGTATTATAATTTTCGAATTTTTTCTCTGTGTGTTTGTGCATGTTTCACAAAAAAACCACTGACTGTGTTCAGGTGAAATTTTCAGAATAGGAGTTGACTTGATGTAACATCAATAAAATTGAAATATTAAGTCTGTAACAAGATGAAAAATTAATTGGTATCTAATTAATATGAGTTCATAGAACTTATATCAATCAGTTACAGGTACTGTATTCGTATGATGTATATCATAAAGTTTTAGTGTTTCGAACCATACGCCGTATCAATAGTTTTCTCTTACGCACAACGAATGCATAGTCTGATCAAGATATTGACGTTGGTATAAGAGAATTAGAATGAAATCTCGCCATTATACAAATAAATCTGCCAAAAGTATGTAGATCTATATCTTAAAGTAGTAGCATACGGATCTAAATTAGTTAATGATGGGTTCATTTACAAAACGTTAATCGGTTTAATTCGTTAATCTGTTAATCGGTTGTTCTGTCATAAAATGTTAATATAAACGTATCTAATACAAATTTATTCTGAACCACTTATCAAGAAACACTTTTAAATCATAAACCTAAATCCCACCTCAATTTCATTGTCGTCCACAAATGTTTTCTTATGTTTACATATTCTTTCCATTTCTTTATGTTCTAGTCAATAATATTTTTTTCCGATTTTCAGAATATTACGAACGATACGAATATTAGTATTCGCGATCCTAGTAAACGATACTAATCATGTGGTGAAAACTCCACACAGTTTGTCATCCGCTGTTCGATATAAACACACTCCCTCTCTCTCTGCCTTCCTACTTCAGTATTCCTCCTTCTTAATCTACTCACTATTTTCTCTACCTCTGTCCAAACCAATATCTATATCTCTCTCCTTCCACTTGGTTACGGTAAGTTTGCACTTGTGAATTCTTCTAAACAAGTCACGTATAGTTTGCAAGTAGTCTCTTTTGCTCTATATGTCTATAGTTTAGTATTTAATATTTTATTTTTTAATATTTCCTTCACCTTTCATCAAAATAATGGTAATAATTCTACTACTACTTCTCCACTGAGTTTTAACAATTTATTTCAAATTTCAATGGTTAAAATAATCGAAATTTTAATAAAAATAAGCAATAAGACAGATTTACTCAATCCGAAGACTACCTTAAAACGACTACAAAGAAAGATTTAAAATGTATATATTCCGTCGTTTCCAAATAATAACCTTTTGGATGTAATTTGAAACTTTTTTAGGATAAATGTCCGCGGTTACTTGTTCAGTTGTTGTTCACATTTAGCATCTGCAGCTAATGAAAATTTTTCTTTAATTAGATAACCCTTAAATAATTCAAAGCGAGTAATCAGATAAGAAAGATTCGAGTTAATTTTAATAAAAACATTTGCTGTATTTTTCGCGAAGTCCCCTACTGTTTTTAAAAATTATTTATATGTTCCCTTATTTTGACTATATTGATATCGAATTACACTGGAATCGACAGAAGAAAAAAGGAAAAGTATTTACACGTATAAACATTTTTCAATTTCAGACTTAAAAGTTTTTTGAAAACCAGAACGTTTTTTATTCCTTTAGTAAAAACATTTCACATTCTATAATTTTACTAAACTACACTACATTTAATATGTACGGATGAAAAACATAATCCTATTCTAGAGGGAATTATTGAAAAAGTAGTTAAAAATACAACACGTCCAACATTTTCTTTAACAGAATGAGTACTTAATTATGAAATTTAAATTAGTGACTTCGATGACCTAATTGAAAATACATATATATTGCAACGATCGGTTTTACATTTTTCTAACATATTGCACGTTTAATAGTTTTCCGGTCTTCGAAAAACAGGTTGTTAATTTATATAATTTTTCTTGTTTTGTATATTCGCCAATGTTAGCTTTGACTATTCCCTAAAATGAATTGAAATTGAATAATGCTTTTAATCAATATTCACTTCATTCAGCTAAAAATAATGATGTGACAGAAACATTTAAATGTCGCGTTGCAGACATGAAATTGTTTCTGGATGAAGGTTTACAATGGGCTGAAAGCTCCACTTAGAGGACTTCGCACATGGTAAATTTCGTTTTTATGAACTAACTATGCGGACGTATTCTGTTATCGCTGCAAAATTTCTAATTTTTTCGTTGTATAAAATAACTTACTACTAGTAACTTGTTGAATACTTTAGCATTCTACAAGTTATTAAGCATATTTTTTGTATGTACAAAAACGAATATACTAGCTTTTTGTGTTATTAAGCAATATTAGTAAAATAAACAAATTCTTAATTACGAATCCTTTTGCAGTAAATTATTTTTAAAGTAAAATTATGGTAAATAGTAACGTATTTATGGGTTTATATTACGTTACGTAACCGACTCGACATTATTAAAAGAACTTATTTGTAGTTTTAAGAAGCAAATCAATAAAGTGAGATAATATTGAGGTATATTTGTATTTTTATTAAAGACACAAGTGATATATATGAAATCAACAATAATGAAAATTATAGTTTAAAAAAACTTTAGTCTCTCAATATACATTTTCATAATAAAATTTGCGACAATATTAAGTACCCTCTTTATTTTTTAAATTAAATTTAATTTTTTTGTCATCAAAGACATGCTTTCGCTGTTGGCCAAAACTTTATATTTAAAGATTATTTTTGCTTTTTAGTTCATACTGCGACAAAAATGTGTTTTTTTTTCTATTAAACTATAGTTTTATTTTTTTTGTTTTCAGATAAAACATATTTTTTTTACTTTTTTCATATTTTTTAATTATTGTGTTGTCATATACGTGCAAAATTGTTGATATACGTGCAAAATTTTAATTCCGACGCCTAGAAGTGACTGAAAATTAAGTTGAAAATTTGCATTAGATTGTCACATGCAAACATATATACATATATACGTAAAAGGGAAGTTAATAAAAAGTATGTAGAAAATAAAATAAAATATTCCAAATTAATGTAAATTTTTTGGTCCGAAAAATGTGATTGCTAAATGATAAGGCGTCCATCTTTTTACAATTAAGGAGATTTTCAGCTGAGCGAGCTTTTTCTTACGCCTGCTATAGGCGTAAGAAAAAGCTCGCTCAACTTTAATACTTGTAAGCGATACAAACAAATAAATAAGTGTACGCAGTGCTTACGTAGATTTCGCATACATTGCCAGCAACACATGAGGTTCTAAATCTCTGTGTTCTCTAGAGGAGCCTTTTTTTCTAAAAAGCCTTGTTTCGTAGCGTTGCGCATCTTTTTTTCAGCTGTTGTGGGATGATTAACTCCTCATCCCTATAGTCACTATTTTTATTTACAGCTTCCATTTAGAGTTGTTGCAGACGTCGTCGTCAACTATCTTTTTTTACTTAAATTTCAGCTTTTTTAATAATTGTACAATAAATGATCAGATTTCGTCAGCCAGGGTTTTTTCAAATATTTCTGTAACGGCGTTCATGAAAAATTTTACACATTTATTCAAATAATCTCAAACACCAAATGCAATTGTTTGGTCTTTTTTAAACTCTTTTTTAAAAATAAAGCAAAGTTGATGACTAAGTTCGTTCGATTGGTCATCTAATTTATTAAACATACACCGTAATGTAGCGTCCGCTTTAAATAAACTTGAGTTACTACGATACAAAGACATCACTGTTGTTTTTGCTGCGACGAATGTTATAAAGATCCTTAATTTATTGTAAATTCTATATTGGATTTTAAATCTAGAATATTATAAAGTATCTTGTCATTTTAAGAAATCGGTCGAACATATCTGAAAAGTTACTCCATCTCGTTTTACAATATGATACCAGATTCAGGTTTTTATCGTATACTTCCGAGGTATATTTTTATCATATTTCAAAGGCAATTTATGAAAAGATTTAATTGATTAATTTAACTAATCTCAATATGGTATTTGTCGCTCAAGTCGTCTTGCAATTTTTAAGAATATAAATCGTTTAACACAATACTTAGGAAAAAATCAATACGCATGTTTTTAAAATAAGATAATTTAATATATATATATATATATATATATATATATATATATATACATATATATATATATATATATATATACATATATACATATATACATATATATATATATATATATATATATATATATATATATATACATATATATAACCAGTGGCACAAATACACGTTGTTCACACAGTGAGTAATAATATGAGGAACGAATTAACGTTTCATCTGCAAACATTATTAAAAAGAGAAATAAAACAATTCGAATGATTCACTATTTGGTAAATTTTTGATCTTCACTTAATTACTTATCGTTAAAAACCGTGAATTTAGTAATTCCAAAATACTTATCTGCTCACATTGGCAACAACAAGAACAGTCCAAATTTGAAAGTTCAAGAGATCCGAAAAAAATAGTAGTTTGCTTTCGAACTCACCAGTCATGTCGACTAATGTTGGGGCAACTTTAAAGTTACGTAAATTTCAATGTAAATTTCCTGTGACATCTTTGTCTGCTGACAATAATAATAAGAATTTTTTTCCTGCTGACAGTAATTGTACCATGAACTTATATGACATCAAAAATATTAAACCGTTATCATTTAGGTACTCGTATATGGAATTCACGTCTGTAGTGCCTACACAAGAATCTAAAATCAAATTTGAATTAAAACATCGAAAACTCGATTTCCCACAATTTTATCACATAACTATGAGTAAAATGATATTACGGCAATTTTTATTTTTAAGTGGAATTTTATATTAAATTTCTCGATTTTTACACAAGTTCCATCTGTATTAATACTGTACACCCCTTTTTGTTGAAATACATTTGCGCAGAGTAATGCGACGAATACATTTCATTAAATCTTCCTACAAACTTCGCTGAGGAAGTTAATTTCTTTGACGGTCGTTAACTTTTGTAAGCGTATGCAACAAACCGTGCATAATTAAAATAATTTTGAAACACTAATTCGAAACAATGAAGTTCAACATTTATTTTAAAGAAAATTACATTTTAATTAGTTCTAGGAAGTAAATTTTATCCACAGCAAGTAAATTTTATTTTATCGTAGAATGCATATAAGATATAGCAAGTTCTGTACTTTAAATGAATTTATTTACAATGATTTTATTTATTTTTTCGCCAATACCGCCTTCAAGACCAAAAGCCGTTTTCAATTTTTTTTCATTAAAATTCGTTTATTATTAGTTACAGAGTTGGTGGTAAAAAAGTATATGATTCCATTGCCGTTAAGAGTAATATGTAACGTAGTTGTAACGTAATATGTAAAGTAAACTACCTAATTTTCTTTTTAAATGAATTATAAAATTTAAAAACGTAAAGAATATTTCTTAAATTAATTTGGAAATTAACTTTAGAATACTTTTTTTCAATTATATCGTCGTATCTGCTTTTCATGTTTTTATTAAAGCTCTGCACATTTGCCAAATATATGGAAGATAGACTTCTACATCACTATATTCTTTTATAAAAATAATTACAAATATGCAAAAAAACTCCATGACATCACTCCATCGTCTTTTGTCTTGATTTTTTATCTTCAGGGGAGTGTTTAGTACAATAAAAAAGGATTCAAATATGAAGATATCTAGTTTTCTTTAATAATTTTAAATCTTCTTAATTTTTATGATGTAATTATTATGTTTTACGCAATCTGTAGGACGATGAAATCGTATATTTTTTAGGTCATAAAATTACAGAAGGAAATTTATTATTTTCAAAGGCAGTAGCATAAATATCTGCCACTTGCATTTACCATTTTTTTGAACTTGACATGATTGATTAAAAAAAACTTGTTCTCTTGGTGCATAATTATGAGTTAAATGGAGCGGCGCTCGGAATGTTGTCATCCGCAACGAATCTCATTGTGATTACGGACGACGTTTCACATTCATATCATTAAAACATCTCAGAAAATTAAGTGGTATTATAATGCGAATTTCCCAACATTTTCACCACAATGAGTGTATTGTGACAATATTCAACTTTGTAGTTTCCTTGAAACCAATGCAAACATCTAATTTCCGTTTGAAATAACTTAAATAAAGTCATTTTGGAAGAAATATTTAAAAAGTTTAATAGTTTTTTACATTAAAATAGAAACGGTTACTATCTTCGTTTTTTTTCAGATTTTGCTATGCGTATGGTGAGGTGTAATGCGTATGGTGAGGTGCAATGCCCTTCAATTCCGACAGGAAAAGCTTTTGAAGACGACAAAAATTTAATTATTTTTTTTTCTATATAGGATTAATTAAAGACATATTTCATTTGCCGTATGACAATTCTGACGACATTCATAAAACTATTATCACATAAAATGTCCAAGTTATTACCATGAGTTATTTCATAAATTTCCGAAAAAAATATTTTTTCAAAAATTACCAGTATTCTGAGTTCCAGACGTGTACTCTGGCCAGCATTCAGAGTTTCAGACAAATATCCAGTCTGCCCTGATTTAAAAAGTGGACCTATTTTCGCCGATATCCTTTACACGATTTTATAATTTTATACTATATATAGAATTTCCAATGGGAGTTTTCAATGTTTAAATACTAAAACAAAATGACTAATTAATGATATAGTATTTAACTGTCTATATTGTAAAGTAATGTCAGATGTTTTGAATGTGTGTTCTTCTGGAAACTAAAATAATTGACTGCATATTTAAACCGTCAATTGTATATATATTTTTGAGAAACGAACTGATTATACTTTTATTTTTCTTTTAAATCTATAATAATGATGATTACGCATTAACTTTTTCATTATGATTTATTAAAATACAATATATTGGAGATGGCGATCTAATATTTGTGGGAAAAAAGTTATATTTTTATTGCACGAAATTGTTACATACCATTTATAATAACTCTTCTAGTAGAGATAAACAAAAGATAAATCCGAATATTCTATAATGAACTGTTTAAAAACCAAAAGATATTAAAGTCTTTGAAAAATATATGCGCGTCGCAGTTCGAACGTCTTGAGCACAACACGTTTTGAAAAAGTAGCCATTACCACAGTTTGTAACTTTTTTCTGTTTCTATTGTAAAGAAACAGAAAAACGTTATCTATTCAAAATATTATATACACACACACACACGCACGCACGCACGCACACACACACACACACACACACACACACATATATATATATATATATATATATATATATCCATAAACAAATATTATATATAATATATTAAAGTTGACTCGTCTCTATCGTTACTCTTAGTTGTAAGTAAATTTCATTATATTCTTTCCATTACTAAATTATTGAGAAATAAATGAAGAGCATGGATTAAAAATATCGGCCTTTTCGTTAATCAAAATTTGAAAATGTGAACTATGATAGCAACAAAGTAAGGAGAAGAACATTTATCAATATTGCGACTATAACCTACTAAAGTACTTTGACTATTTATTGCGACTATAACCTACTAAAGTGCATTGACTATTTTCTTAAAACTGTTCGAAGAAATTAAAAATAGCACATATGATTATAGATCAGTATACACAATAAAATACCTTTTAAAAAATCGACTTCAAAAAAGAAGCTATTAAAAAGTAGAAAATAATTATTTCAAAATAGGTACCTATTTATTCACAATAAAAAACTAAGCTAGTTATTTCTTAGGTCGATGTCGATAAACTTAAACAAATTTGTGTATTAATTTAATTTATAATGTAAAATTAAAACCTTCACTTCTCATGTATTCACAACACGAAATAATGAATCTTAAGGGTAAATCCTAAAAAGACGTCTTTTTAATATAAAATTTTACATACAGTTTGGAAGTGTTTATTTTTTGAAGATATTTCTATTTCGAGTTTTTAGTGGTTAATGATATTAATCATCACACTACAACTAATATTCAGTTATTTTCTTTCTTTGGATATTGTCTAATTATTAAAAGACACGGGCCAACGCTAGCATATTAGTATATTACGCTAGCATATTAAATTATGATAAAATTTTAATAAGGTTTATATTTTTATCGACATCGCTCTAATAAACTGATTGTTTATTCTTAAAACAATCTGCTAAAATTTTTCAAAAAAAATGTTAAAAATAAATCACCAATTAAATGTATGAAAATTTATAAATATTTTATAAAATGTAATGGATATAATTAGGCAGAAAAAATGCGTTTTAGGTACAGTTTAATCAGAATCATATTAGTTACCAGGGACAGATTTTGATTGCCGCTCCCGAAGCTCGTACCAACTTTTAGCATAAAAGGTACTTTGGTTAGAGAAATTTATTGGTAATTATTAAAAAAAACTATAGGGCGGAATTCAAAATTATTTTTAATATAATAAAATTTGGTTAATATAAGTGTTAGTAATATTTTGTACTATTTAAAAAAATGTAATGCGATCTGCATTACATTTTTTTATTTTGCCAGCTTCATACATAAAATAAACATGTCAAAATTATGATTTTCTATTTACAAGAGAAATATTTTATAACAATAAAATAATACATATTCATATAATATATTTCCGCAAATATTCTGGTCTCCGATATAGGAATAGTTTTCCAAATTTTCTCTGTTGCATAATGTTACTGAGTCGTGATGATTTCTTAATTTAAATTACTTAGATCTAATGCAGAAAGAAATAATATAAGAGTAAGCATTATTTGGGAAATGTTCAGGATGGTAATTCACTAATGAGATATGAGAAATTTTACTACACTTCATGCGCAAAAAATGCGAAAAAATTTACAAGAAAAAGTTTTAATTTTTTGTAACAAAGTTGAAAAATTTAAAATAAAATACTTAGATTCCTTTTTTTCAGTTTGATCCTTTATGGTAGTCCTAATAAAATAAAACAGTATAAAATTTACAATAGAGAAATAAAATGGGAAACCTGTAATTATCTATTTAAAGTTTACACGATTATTTTTAATGAGAACTTGACTTAGGGTTTCCGTTATTAGAGCAAAAGTAGATCATAAAAATAACAACAATAAACCTATTTCGATATGCCGGTAATGTAAACGAAACAGCTATAATACTAGGTAAAATATTAAATAATTGACATAATTACAGATTTGAATTATTTATGTTCGAGAGAGCAACATTTGTTTGAAGTGGTGGAGGACATAATTGTTTTTATTTTTGTATCTTTTATTTGTTAATTTAAGTTTTTGCTTTCGACTCTTACTACATTAAGTCATTTCAGTATTTTGAAATTTTACCATGTACGCGTTCTTATGATTTTAACTTTGGTTACTAGACTTGTCTTGTGTTTTTGGTTTTGAATTGATGTATCGGAAATAAGACATTGGCTTATTACATGAGCTATTGAAAAATAATTTGGACTGTTTTACGTGACATGACTCAAAATTACAAACGGGTTACTTATTTGCCGCGTAAGTAGGTTATTATGCATTAATTATAAGGATTGGTTTTCAGAAAGATTCCATAGCTGGAAATATTGGTTAAAGAAAACTAAAAATTTTTAGTGAAATTAAAAATGATCCAACTTTAAATTTGCTTAGAATTGAGAGTTTTTGGTATATTGGTTATGCACAGGCTTTTATTTCATTTTAGCCTTTCATAGGTAATTTACCAAATAGCCACTTGTTCGCGCTAGTGTATTCATGTATGCGTTTTTAAACTTTGAATGGTACGCTTAAATTTGTGGCACTAACGTAAAATAATAATAGAAATATAGTGTTGGGTATATTACATATAAATAGCAAAAATTAGAGGAGTTACTAAAACCCATAAAATGAAAGAGAATTTCTTACCTACTTGAGCACGCAATACCTAAGTACGAAAGCAAGCAGATGTAAAATAATTTAATTTTAAAAGGCATTTGACTGCATCGAAAATATTATTCACTTAATAAAATCATTGAAGGTGGTAATGCCTTCCACTCTAGTTACACTTTTGACAAATACATTTGGGCTCTTAAACAATACGTCAAGTTTGGGAAGTTTATAAAACTCTTTTTAGGAATCAATATTTAACCAATAATTATTTTTTAGCATTCCAACGTATTCCGGTAGAGATTATCTCAGTATTGTAATGGAATTTAAGCCATAAGATGCCTTTTAATATGAACAAACGTGCAATAATAACATACTCTCCCTTACGTGCCCCCCTTTTCTGTGGTTATAAGCTGGACGGATTCATACTGGAAATGCTTTCATCTATGCGGGTTTTTAATATAATTGTGGATTATCATCACACATTTCACGTTTACTTTAAAGTTGGAAAGCTCCCAAGTTCCTTGAATTTATCATATGCCATTCTTACTATTTTCATGATATTTGGTACATCGTGACGTTCCTAGTATCCAAATGAAGTTCCCTATGTCCTTACACCGGAGAAAATCTTCACTAAACTCCAATATATTTTTGTATTACAAAATATACGAGTCCTTATATATTCGCTTCAGAATTCGTTACGTCATTTATATTAAACATGTTGCATATAATTTCCATCAGCGTCGACAAGAATCGCTTTTGATTATATATATATATATATATATGTATATATATATATATATTTTTTTTTTTTTAGTTACCAAACCATTACTTTGATGACCCCTTGATATCGAATTTTATAGTGCTCTATGCTCATGGATTTTACATGAAAGGTCGACGAAATAGTTTATTTCACCTGCCTAAAATGCGCACAAATCCAGCGTTCCTTTGTCTTTCATTCACTTGCACTCTTAAAAAGAGTATTATGAGAAGCGCTGTTTTCATATTTTTTCTGCTCAATTGACCGCTTCAGGAGTAGAGCTTTGGACGAGAAAATGCTTGATGGTTCTTGACTGATAACTAGTTAGAGTATGTTTGAATTTTTTTATGATTTCCATCGTATTTTTTGCTCTTTGAATTACATATTATAAGCTTTTTCCTTATGGAACGTTTGCACATCCAGTACATTAGATAAATCTGTAAGTTGGTCATAGAGTTTTTAAATAGTGAATAAATTAATTGCTGGATATGAAAAAAATACGCTAAGAGGGAGACAATTGATTCTTAGAATGCTCAATATTTCACAACGTTTCTTTTACCTTGAAAAAATACAACACTAGGATTCGTAGGGTTTAAATTCTAGAATTCTAGAATTTTTTAATTGTATGTGATGCCGAAGGGAAAGTTTTATATTAATTACTACAGATTTTTAAATATATCTACCTAAACATTTACATCTCGATAAAATATAGGTATGTATGCAGATTTGCGATTTTGTTTTAAATTTAGGTATCTACGTGCTGGACATGATATCCGTGATACTTTAAGTTAATATCACCTGAACCTTAATTTTTATTAACAAGTTAATAAAACTACGTGCTGCAGTATTATTTTTACTTTATTAAAATTCTTAACCACGACCTAGGTTTCGCTGTATCACAACATCTTCAGGTGGATAATTTGTAAAGATTATAGAGACTAACAGCATTTAAATATTATACAAAACAAGAGCGGAAGTGGGGTTTGCACGGGTTTCCTCACTATACGTTAGTGAGTTTATTATATAGAAGCAGGGTATTTATTATTATATTTTCAAAGTTACATAATGTAGAATTGTTTTAGTGAGTGTAATAAATTTAATTGACGTTGTTTTATGAGGTTATGCAATGAAAATTTTCAGGTGTATGTTATAAATTAAATGGATGTTATTCTCAGTAATATATTTACACAATAGGAAGAGTATCTAATGTTTGGATCAAGTTTCGAATAACATCAAGTCAAACGTCGTACATTAAGTAATTTCACTTGAAAATTGTAAAATTTATTGTGTTTCATAACGTTCTGAGATTTACATATGATGGGTCGAATATTATTAAATAAAATAATGGGTCGAATATTATTCGTTATTGCATAAAAAAGTATTAAGTGTTTCACACCTTTATAATAGCTATAATAACAACCAGGTGGGCTATGAGGAAATTTTGTTAATCTAAGGACGGGCACATAGCGCAGATGAAATGTATCCAAGTGGCTCTGTATGTTTAGGTGAAGGAGATAAAGTAATGACTATTAACAGCAAATATCGCAGCAAAAACTCATTGATCGGTAATGTTAGCGAAATATGTATAAAAATTGGTTTATATAATTTCGAATAGTGATTGTCTGATATATAACGTCCAGAATTCAATTACTCCTAAGTTGGGCAAATACAGGCTATTTTACATTAATATCATTAAAGCCAAAAACTATTCCAATATTTTTGAATATATTTGGCATTAATTTTGTAGAAATCCATTATTCACAATTAAATGAAACTACGTGATGTAGTATTATTTCTACTTTCTTTAATTTCTTTACCACGACCTAGGTTTCGTTGTATTACAACATCTTCAGGTGAGATATTAGAAAGAAGAATATTTTGTATTAGAAAGAAGAATCTTTGCTAATATCCCACCTGAAGATGTTGTAATACAACGAAACCTAGGTCGCGGTAAAGAAATTAAAGAAAGTAGAAATAATACTACATCACGCTGAGCAATGATACGATATGAATTAAATATTTCAATTGATACCTTAAACAT
The DNA here is from genome assembly GCA_039881145.1 of Druceiella hillmani. Taxonomy (NCBI): domain Eukaryota; kingdom Metazoa; phylum Arthropoda; class Insecta; order Lepidoptera; family Hepialidae; genus Druceiella; species Druceiella hillmani. The sequence continues at coordinate 41,566,211 of JAYKKI010000014.1, forward strand.
TTCTTGCGAATTATTTGTTAAAACACATGTACTACAGAATTAGCTTATCTAACATAATAAAAATAATCTACGTAATAAAAATAATAAAATATTTTCTTTTACAAACTTGTCTGCCCGTTTGTCGACTTGTGTGTTTTAACATGAATCACGTATATACTACTGACTCGATTCGGATGGCGATTTTTACAAAACATATAAGTTGATTTGAAGTAATATGTAGTTTTTGTAGGAATCGGTTTATCCAAATAGATGACATGAGAATTTATTATTTTCACAAATTGCATTACAAAACAACAAAAACGAGGTTCTTGGGCCACTCGATGCGTAGTAAATAAATAAATGTATAATGTATCTATATATGCCAGTGGACGGCGCTATATATATATATATATATATATATATATATATATATATATACATACACATATATATATATATATATATATATATATATGTATATATATATACATATATATATATATTAGGGTGATTCATGATTAAATTTCTAATTTTTTAAATTAATATTTAAGGGTCGCTACCACCTCATAAGATTTTTAAGAATTACCTTAAAATTGGCCCTTATTGCTATTGGCTATGGTTTACTTATACAACTTTGATGACGGTATTTAGTTGTTAACGTATACAATTCTTTGTTTATTCACTTCGTCGGCACCTCAGTTCTCTCTGTAGATACCCACAATTTAGTTAATATAAACAATCCATTGCCCTTCTATACACTTATCCAGTGACGCCATCGTTGCGAGTCAAAGTGATTGTGTTTGATTGAAAATGTGATTACTTTAGTTTTATTCTCGTATTTGCATTTCTAAAATGACATCGAATATTACAAAACGCAAAAAAGGACTGAAATATGGTTAATTAGACAATCTCGTTCCGAATTGGTGCAAACAAAATTATCGTCAGTGAAAGCGGTGAAGTGTTTATTTTTTCATTATAAAAACGTAATGAACAACACAAATAGAGAATCGGCATCATTAACAGCAAGTGATATGAAGACACTATGGCAAAAATCAACTATTCCTACCAAAGAAAAACCACATGTTATCACAAAAATACTTAGATATTTCAAAGAATGGCAGAATTAAAAAAAATAAAGAAAATACAGCAAAACACTCAGGGACAATAAAAGAAAAAGAAAACAAATGGCAATCAAATTTAAATGTTTTGTTTGATATTGCTCACTCAAATGCCCTTAATATGATAACTATTGAAGAAGATAAGCAATTTCTTTTAAAACAAAGAGAAATGAGTCGTCCAGGAAAAAATATG